>QMIH01001141.1:123018-211025 GCA_003987875.1 Clarias batrachus | reverse complement strand
CCTGAGGATGTTCCGGTTCACTCCTATTTATAACCTGCAGGTGCACCTTATTCGGTGACGTCATGCCTGGCACAGGTTATAAGCCGAAGGTATTCGGCGGGTTTTGACATGCACAAGCTTCACAACCGGGCAACAAAGAGATGTTCCCATAGCGTTTTCACGCAGCATCTCGTTCCCGCTTTATCAGGGAACAGGGTTACAGTCAAGTAACCCGAGACGTTTTGTGTGATGCTGTGACAAAATGTGGGTGGACAGACATACAGACATACAGACAGACATACAAACATGCAGATTTTTTTTTTTTTGCAGTCTGGTTTCAGGTCCTCCAATGTATGAAACATAAAAAAAGAGATTGAAAGAGTGAGTTCTGACTAATGTACAGACAAAACCTTTCTTTTATTTATATAGATATCTGGTGAGCTAATCCGCCGAGGTGCAGTAAGGGTGAGACTTGGGTATGAATGAAATGTTTGGAAGAGTTTAGAAATGTTTGTTCAGCATCATAGATTAGACTTTATTGCAAAACAAACACGCGACTCGGTTTAATATATGCTAAACTAAATTGTCTGGGGAATGATTTAGAATCCAGCAAAATCATTTTGTACATTAGATTAAAGCGTATAATCAGGTTGCCATGACAACACAATATAAACATTATTTTTGGACAAACCACACAAATGATATTTTTACAAGGCCAAAACTGGCCAGGACAAGTCGAAGTACAAATAAGCAATAAACCTGAAACATTGAAAATCCATCTAGACGAGACTGGAAGTGAGATCAAGATTGCACTTGAGTCATACAGCCTTAGTGCGAACAGCATTGTCCTGGCAGACAGGACGTCTCCAGATATCCACCAAGTACATTGAAAGAGCAATTTTATCTGAACATCAGCGATGACTGAATTCATCCCATTATGCCTGCCAATTCCAGCACTTTGAGCATAATAATATCCAGTGTCTCAGGGCATGTATCATCTCTGAATGGCTTTATGAACCTGACAGCGAATTTTCTCCCCTTCACTGCCCGGCACAGTGCCCTGATCTCAACCACCATTCCGCATATTTGGGGCAAGGTAAAACGAGCTAATCAACGAAAGACTGTGCATCTATCCAATTTACAGAAGTCATTTTCACACGACATCACATTACTACACAGAATATCCAATATCTTGTAAATCCATGCCAAGCTGAGTTCATGCTGTTCCGAAGGCTGAGCCCAATATTCTATTGGTACCTAATAAACTGGGAACTCAGTGTATTTCAAATCCAAGGGTTGTTCATAACCCTTGAGCAAAAACACAAGCTATAACTCAAATTACAACTGCATTTTCCAAGTTATTGTGTGCGGAGGCTGACATAACCTCATAAATAACAAACAGCAACCAGAAAGCACATAAGAAAAAACATTAGGATTATGTTTTCGATTTGCTTTACTGGTAATTAAACAACATTTTCCATGCAGAATTATTTCTATACCGATGAGTAAATTTCAAGCGGAGAAAGAAAATCGCAATACTGTACAATACATTGTGGTACAGTGTTGAAGGATATAGAGTACGTATGGGTACAAATATGGTGCACAATGCAAGTTATACATTTTGTCCACCCAGAATTTGGACACTACAAAATAGCTGCTTCCCATATTGTGGATTATATCATAAACAGATATTGAATTTGGGGTGGCATGGTGGTGTAGTGGTTAGCATTGTCACCTTGCACCTCCAGGGTCTGGGTTCGATTCCCGGCCAGGCTCGATTCCCGTCTCTGTGTGCATGGAGTTTGCATGTTCTCCCTGTGCTTGGTGGGTTTCCTCTCTTGTACGAGGAGTTTCCTCCCACAGTCCAAAGACAGCCAGATTAGTCTAATTGGTGTCCCCAAATTGCCTGTAGTGTGTGTACTATACAGTATGTGTGTGTGCCCTGAAATTGATTGGCACCCTGTCCTGGGTGTACCCTGCCTCATGCCCTAAACCTCCTGGGACAGGATTAAGCGGGAGTGAGTGAGAGATTTTGAATTCATGCACAAAATTAGTGTCTCATGAGGGAAACTACACTCTCTACATTCCCTATACCACTAATCCTGTACAGGGTTCCAGCAAGCCTGGACTCTATCCAAGGGGACTTGAGGCACTAGACGGGATTCACCCTGGACTGGATGAACGTCTGTCACAGGGTTCCAACACGCACTCACACATGTATAACACTAGGGGCAATTCGGAAGCACTAATCAGCCTAACCTGAATGTCTTTAGACTGTGTCTAAACGTATACTGAACCTAAAGGCAGAACTCGAGCATTTACCCCTGGTGGTGCGAGGCCACCAATACGCCGTTGTAAGAGGAACTACACTGAACATCAAAAACTACTGTATGCCACACCTGCCCCCATTTACAATGCCTGACCACAGTAATATCTGTTTTTTTTTTTTGGAAATCCTTAACCTTTTATTATGGCATGCCTTCACCATGGCAATGTACACAATTTCTCAATATTTACGTCCATCGAGCGATGCATTATTTTTAGGCCAAGATCTTGTATTGATGATGGGAAAGTCAAACCCATTTATAAAAACTTCCAAAGTTGTTAAGGTCAGAAGTCTGAGGTAACCAATTCACTTGTCAAAATTTCAACTGTCATGTTTTTATAATTCAACGTAGCAATGATCTCTAATCATGATTGTGCATGATTTTTTTTTCAGCACTATCCTTCTAGGTTGTAATACTATGCTGGACAGTATTTAACCCAATTCCAACAATTTCAACCATTTTCCTTAGTTGTTTTCTTTGCTTGATGCAGTAATATCTTTTCCATGATCACGGAATGCACTATTCATTTTGTCAGCAACATATTTACATATTTACTTACACTCTTACATATTTGCTCATTTTAATGCTAACAATAACATTTTTGGTCAGAGAGTGTACAGTAAGTCCTTGAATAAAGTAAAATATATGAGGTATATACGAGGGAATAATAACAGAAGGAATGGCATTATGATGCAATTTCATAAATATTAAAATAATCTATCTATCTATCTATCTATCTATCTATCTATCTATCTATCTATCTATCTATCTATCTATCTATCTATCTATCTATCTATCTATCCAGTTATGGATACAATTACAGATTTTTAAAAATTTATTTTCCTTCTTTATACAGTTATGTTTATTCAGCACTCAGGATAGATATCAAAACATTTATTTAGAATGCTGGGTAATTGGTGACTCTGTAAACAGTAGAAAATTGGCAAAGAAACAATTTGTCTCCATCACACCGGCCTTCAGGCGTTCCAGCTGAAAAGTCCCCTTCTGTCCTGGAAGTTTTTTTTTTTTTTCTTTTGCAAAAATTATATTTGCAAAAAAAATGTAAGATCCACAAAACCAAAACAAATTCGAATGAACAGCAGTAAATGATTTGCATAAATATAACGAGATCAACAAAAGAATAAAAAGAGATGCACAGATATTCTGGTATTCCACATAATACAAATTGGTTGAGAAATATGTTATTTGCATGGGGCATGTGCTTGGCTTGTAGATTTCTGAAAAAATACAGATGAGAATGTGTGTCCAAGCATGTGTGTTTCCTCCACTCAGTCCGCATTATACAATGAGGTTAGAAAACACACTTTCATCATTGATCATATTATTATTGTTACTTATGACTGTTATATGTATATATCATATACAGTATACTGCCTGGCCTAAAAGATATTGTGAACTTTGACTAAATTTAGCTTAGATTACTGTGAAAATTATTTCTCACGCTCCTAGAAACCCATTCCATCAGGGAAGAGAAGAAGAAGAAGAAGAAGAAAAAAACTCCACTGATGTGATGTGATACTCTGGTTATTCAGCTGACTTCATTTTATTGCCACATAACGTTACTGAGCCTAGACCTGACCAACTGACGCAACATCAGATCATAACACTATGCATGATGGGTGCATCGTGACAACCTTTTCCCGTTGCTCCAAAGTCTAATCTTTCAACTTCACCAATGCATTTAAATGATCTCCAATCGCAGATGTTTGTTGAACATGGTTCAGCACTATCTTTCCAGATTTTTAATAATGTATTAAACACGTATTAACCTAATCCCAGTAATTTCAAATATCCTTGATATTGTTTTCTTGGGGGATGTACTGTACTGTAGGTGCATTTCATTTTCATCATTTGATTATTTTCCAAATATGCAATAAACATTTTTCCATACCTTACATCCTTGTACTATACGTATTCACTTGTTAAAGCGTCTGATGCTTAATCTACAGTACATTCCACAGAATGCATGTATGATATGTTTTGTATGCTTGGGAGATCACAAGCTTCAGATTCGTAAATGTTTCTGATATACACTACAGTAGTCATTGGATTCAAATGATGTCGATAGGATCACCAGGAATCACGGTGGGAAACCGTCACTCTCAGACTCTCAGCTGCAAAGTCAGTTGGATTCTATTCAACTGTGTGCACTTTTGTATACTCATCACATGGGTTTCCTCCTCGTTCCTTAGTTTCTTCTACAGAACGTGTCGAAATAACATGCAGGTTGTTTCAGTATGAATTTTGTGATCTCCCACAGTTTTTTTTTTTTCACGATGGATAAATCAGCCTGCAGTTGTGTTTGTGTTGATGTCAGTATGCAATTTAGTATCAATAATGTGTTGCTTTAGTCTTAATAAAAATATAGCAAACCATATAGCATGCTGTTAAGTGAGTGTTATTTTGCAGTGAGTCAGTGATAGAAAATCAGTTCAAGGAAATAAAAGTGTTGTGTTTTGTTGCACACAGAACCTTTTATATTATAATGATATTTGAAGAAGATGAGAAATACTATAACCTGTATAAAAATGTCAGTTTCTAGCATTGTCGGCCGTCTCCTCGACCTCCTCTAGTTTCACTTCTGTAGCTTCCTATTATAGTACAGGCACGCGCTGTTTGACATCCGTTTGAGCATCGTCTGACCATGTACAGTACAGTATGTGCTAAGAGTATAAAATAACAGCACTTGAGGACTAAAGCAGGCAACAGACGCTTGCACTGCTAACTAATTTTTACAACAACTATAGTATATATATATATATATATATATATATATATATATATTTGTTAAGTATATAATATGTTAAATAATAACATCCAAATCTCACAATGAACAAACATATTTTATGAAAGGTGTAACGGATGTTAAGCAATGCACACCTGTAATTCAGTCGTGCAGTAGCAGTGAGAGTGTAAACATCCTTTTTCTTGACATTCTCAAAATTTTCCAAATGTCCACTGAATGCATTTAGTTCACTCGCGGCCTCGGATGGTACTGAACTGTACTTTTGCTTCACCGATCATATGACAGAACGGCAGCTTGGAAATGCGATGTCGTGGTTTGTCTAAAACGTGGAGGTTTAAAGCTTCAAAGTATCAGTTTTCTAATGAACAATTTTATTATTGTTATGGACAACCTTATGAGGGAAAAAGGGATTTATCACATCCTGCTGTCAGTTTAATTTGTCAAACTTTTTGTTGTTGATTTTTATTTTTTTCTAAATTGTAAAACAATTCGAAACTATGCAATAATCTCAAATTCAAAAACAGTTGATATTGACATGTGTCTGCTACTTATGCTCTGTACTGTAAACCCTAATGATCAAAGTAATTAAACATATTGAGTACTGTTACCTTAAACAGTTACAATTAGTCCAAACATAATGAGTATTTAGAAATTTTTGGTTTGTAGAAATGACACTTTTCAAGTTAGCTGAACAGATTTGATATTTTAAGCCACCGTAACTGTCTCCTTAAAGTTCCACCAACTGAAAATCTTTCAGCCGAGCGACATCATCAATGCACATGTAAACTGCCCACATTGAATTGGTTTGATCAAGATGGTGGATTGGTAATAACATTTGTAAGAGAGCACTGGTGGCTCAGTGGTAGGTGTTTCGCCTGCCATGCGAAAGGGCCAGGTTCGATTCCCAGCCAATGGATGAAGTGCCTGTCCCAAGCCCAGATAATAATGGGAGGGTCGTGTTCAGAAGGGGATCTGATGTAAAAACTTGTGGCAAACCGCTGTGGCCAGGAACAGACGAAAGACCAACAACAATTTATTTAATTTGCAACAACTAAAAAAAAATTATAGTATGAGTTAGGCTACTCAGTAATGTCGAAGTAAAGAACGATTAATATGAATGAGTACAACAAACTCAAAAACTGATAGTCCTGTTTACTTAAAATTGGAAACATCATTACTTAAAAATTTTGATGTAACTGATTGCCTTTGCCAACTTCTTCGGGTTTACAGCGTGGAAAGTCTTCATAACGGCTCTAATTTAAGCTCCTGATGACTCTTAATGAGCTTCTTCTCTGCAGCAGAGGTACGTTTTGCTCCTGCTTTCCTGGCTCTTCATTAAAAGGTCTTCATTAGAGGCAGTTTCATCATAGTACTTGATGGGTTTTGCGAATTCACTTGACAATATTAGAACAACTAACCTATAACACAGTCTATATATATTCAGGGTCTCCTGCATCTCATTTCATTGCAACTTTCAAATCTTGGTCATATGAAGCAGAATTGTTCTGCAACTTTATCAAAAACTGTGTGGTGAGAGCTTGAAGTCTGGCTTGCAAAGCCTACAGTACCACTCGTGACCTTCTGCCTTGTGTTTCTGAGTAATGAAAGTTAGTCAACAAGAGTGTTTTAAAACAGCCCTGGAACTCAGGAGATAGTTCAATCATGACTCACCAGCTTGGACCCTCTCAGCCTAACCGCAAATCTCACATCCACACTTTCACACCTCAGCTTGTGAAATGACTGTTTCAGAGGTGAACAGAAACTGCAGCAGTGATGATTAATGGCTAGAGAGGAGTGATGTATGGAAAACAAAACAAACAAAAAACTTACAATGACTCTGCAGTATTTAGCCCATTAGCACATTTACTGTACATTAAAATCTCATTGTCCATGTGGGCAAGCGCGTTGTTTCCATGACTTCAGTGAGTTTTTTTTGAGGTTGATTAAAATGAATCGACAAATGATCTGGAACTAAGCTTGGTCTGCTTTAATAACGCTGCAGGTTTAAAATAAAATTATAGTCAGTTTGCTTAATAATAAAGTATTGAAGTGCTGTCTTATTAAACAGGCTAGATATAATAGATGTGTCCCCTGAGACAGACAATTTAAAGGTCCCCTTGAAATACCTCTCAAATAATGCCATTTTTTCTTCCTTAGTTTTGCTCCTGTGTATGTAATTGGGCTAATGCTGAGCCATTTGCTACAGGGGAGCATAATGTAGCAGGGAACATGCCAGGGGCGGAGCTCCCCTTATATTAGGTCACAAATGTCTAAAAAATAGGAATTTCTTTTCTCATTATTTTTGTTTGTACATGCACAATGGAGACCCATTTGTATGTCTAAAAATGACAAAAAAGGTGATTTTTGCATAATAGAGTCCCTTCAAAGCAGGAATTGAAGATGTTGAGTCTTCATATAACCACTTTTGGGAGCAGAAAATCATCTCAACATGTTGAAGCTACAACAGCAAAAGGCCACGTTGGGTTTCACTTCTGTCAGACAGAAATAGACAGTTTAAGCTGCAGTGGGGTCAGACTCACCAAAAATTACCTGTTGAACGTTGGAAAAACATTGTCTGGTTTGATAAATTCAGGTAGGGTCAGAATTTGGCAGTAACATCATAAATCTATGTACCCAACCTGGCTTGTGTCAACAGTCCAAGCTGGTGGAGGTGGTACAGTATAAATCCCCTCATTTTTTTTGTCCCCTATAAATGTTGGCTTGGGATACGTTAAGCCTGTTAATACAATCAACCATTAGTGCATTTAATGGCCCTAATTTACCTTCTAATATTTTCAGTATGATAATGCACCATGTCACAATGGGAAAGTTGCCTTGGTGATGTCTGTTGCTGTGGAAATATCTTTTGAACCACTATTCTATGATACATGTGTGAAAAAAAAAACAGATTCAGTGGATCAGTTTATTATTATTTTGAAATATTTGATCATGTATCATGTTCTGATAAGACATGATTCACTGACTTTTATATATTTTTTTATTTTTGCCTGCATGATTATCCTCAAAGCTGATCTGGACGAGTGTTCTTCCTGAAACACCTGCTGCACGTGCTTGCAACCTGCCTAAAAGGAAAGTAGCATTTATAGAAATATATTCTAATATCTATTTTTGTAGATCAAGTCAGGATGAGAGTTTCATAACTGCAGAAGTTCAAAGTCTCGTCCTCAGTTTGGAGCTGTAAAAGGAAGTATGTAGAGACTGTGCTTTATATCGCCATTCTGTGGCCACAATTCCATCTATAGCACAAAAACAGATGATGAAACTAGGATGCAATAAAGTGCACGGCTCTACAGTTTTAAAACTTGCAAGCGGAACTGAAAGACATGCTGTCTTTCAACATGTAAAAGGGCAAGTTGTATTAAATGCCTGTAATGTCTCAGCTAATATAAGACAAAAGTGCAATTCGGACAGGACTGTGTTTGCTCAGGGACCTTTGGTAATCATTTGCAGTGATTTTATTTGCACCAGATCAGCCTTTTTGTGTGTGTGTGTTTTTCTTCTTTTATCTATGAAAGAGTTACAGTCCAAATTGCACTGGCCAACAAGTATGTGGGAAGAAAGTTTTTTTTTTTAACATATTAACATACTTCTGAACTGAGAAAAAAAAAAAAGCTTTGGAGGAGTTTCTCAACTACCTACTTGTTATGGGTCATATAACGTCTCTGCTTAAAACAAGTAATGTCAAGAGAATTATCTGTTAACCTGCGAGACAGGATTGTATCAAGTCAGAGAGCTGGGATAGGATACAAGAACGTTTCTGAAACACTGCAACTGTCCAAGAGAACGGTAGCCTCCATCATTCTCAGTTGGAAGAGATTTTGAAAAACTATCAGTCTTCCCAGATCTGGCTGCCGAGCCAAAGCAAGGAATCTGGGAAACTAATGAGCTCCAGAGGTCCCCTGTGAAGATGGAAGAGCCTTAAAGAAGGACAACCATCATTACAACAATCCGCCAATCAGACCTCTACGTATGGTAGAGTGGCCAGACTGGAGACATTCCTCACATGAGATCCTGCTGGGATTTTGCCAAAAAGCAACTGAAGGACTCTTAAACCATGAGAAGGAAAATCTGATGGCATAATTCCCCATGCTATGTGTGGAGGACTTCAGGCACTGCATATAACCGCACTAATATCATCCATGAAGTCAGTTACGGGGGTGGTGGCGGCATTGTGCGGTGGGGGATGACTTTCTGCAACTAGGACTGCGAGACTAGAATGATTAGAGAGCTCAGGTTGTCAGGCCTGGGCGATGGTTTACATTTCAACAAGTAGCTTCAGAACAACTCTGTGAAAGCCCCGAAATGGCCCGGCCAGAGTCCGGACCTGAACCCAATAGGGCATCTCTGGTTAGACCTGAAAATGGCAGTACCGTCAAACCTGGTTGATCATGAACTATTCTGGCAAGAAGATTAGAAGAAACTTCCAAAAGAAAGGTGTGCCAAGCTCGTAGCATCATTCGCAAGCAGACTGCCGACTGATGACAATAAAAAATAAAAGCCACTTGGACTTTTGGGGGGAAATTAATTCAGATTATGAAAGCATAAACTTAAAATTTGAAGTAGAAATAGAACAAAAACCACCAAGGGACCAAGGAATGTTGGCTAGCTAATGCTAAGGAGTGACAGATTTATTCCTAATCACTTGAAATAATCCTTACTGCAAGAATTTATCAATCAAAAGTCCAAGAAAGGTTCAGTTCTGCTCATGTTGCAGGAACTGGGTCTGGTCTGACTTCACTCACTGGAATTTCTTTTCTGCAGTAAAGACATTTGAATCTTTATATAAATTTGAAAGTTTATAATGATAATAACTATTTAACCAACTGAACACCCAGCTATCCAAACAAGAACACAGCGTGTATATACAGTAGCAGTAAGTATGAATATCGGCCATAATGATGCTAAAGTCACCTCATCATATAGCAAATATAGAAATCAAAAGAATTGAGTGATGTAGTTGAGCAGAAAGTATGCGGTGAAAGAAAATATCCAGGAAATCACAGATACTTAAAAGCACAAAGTGTTTGTAATTTTCCCTTCTTCTACTTCTTTTTAAAATGTTTTTGTGTTACTTTATTTGCAGTTTAGCTATGAGAGATTTAACAGAAAAGAGACTAATGATTAAACTGGTCCAGATAAGGCTTTATATCTTTGCAGCCAGAGTCAGCTAATCACCAGCTATTGATTAACTGATCATCAGCAGGTGTGCAGACCTCTATAAAGGTTTCCTGGTCTGGGACATTCAAGTATGTGTTAACACAAGTTTGTCAATTTTCCCAAGCGTGGACGTCCCAGAACATTCACCTCAAGGTCAGACCGCGCAATGCTCAGTGAAATACAACAACAAAAATACCTAAGAGCTTCATCTAAGACCTAACAGGCCTTAATGATCATGTTAAATGTTAAAGTCTATGAAAGCACAATTAGAAGAAGACTGAAATCTCTTTTGCCTGAAAAGAACATGGAAGTACAATTGAGGTTTGCAAAACTGCATCCGAATAAACCACAAGGCTTCTGGAACAACGTCACATGAAGAGATGAGACTAAAGTGCCATGTTTGGGGAAAGCAAACAGCATTTCAGCAGAAACACCTCATACCGACTGTCAATCATGGTAATGATTTGGGCTTTTTTTTTTTTTGCAGCCATTGGACCTGAGCACCTTGCAGTCACTGAGTCGACCATGAACTCCGCTGTATACCAGAGTATTGTAGAGGACAATGTGACGCCTTCTGCCTGAAAAAGAAAGGAGTCAAGGTTCTGGAACCTGGTCAAAGTCTAATGAAATGCTGTGGTGGAACCTTAACAGAGCTGCGAATGATGAACTGAAGCAATGTTGTAAAAAGGAATGAGCTAAAACGACGTGAGAGACTGATAAAATCACAATGGAAATGATTACTTCAGCTTATTGAATTATGGCTACTTAAGATTGCCCACTTCTTTTTTTTTCTTTTTGGCTTCATTTTTGTTCAATAAATAATGGCACCATGAAAAAAAATTATCCTGAGACCCACAATGATCTTTATATGATTTGATTTGTTTGTTTTTACACATAAAACAATAAAATTAAAAAAGAGGCTGTAATTTTATTAACAACGTCAATCCTCCAAAGATTTATGATTATTCGTGCCACGTTTGATACTCTGATGAACTGCCCTCTGTACCTGGTCTGTGATGTTTAGTGGATGCGCTGTGTTGTGCGTTACGTCTTCCATTTTAAAATGAAAAGTTCTTGGCATTACATAGAGGTTTTTTTTTATTTCTAGAGAACCTTGATTGGAACTTTTTTAGAACTTTTTCTTCTTCTTCAAAGACACACATTGCCTGCACTTGATGGACTGTTTCGAATAGCCCATAGTACTGTATATAAGTGTGTGTGGGTGTTGGCACCTCCTTGTGCCCCGAGTTCCCTGTGAGAGGTTCGAGCAGATGTGGATAATGAAAGGAGGCCTGGATATGGATTGATTTTCCACTTGCTTCAATATTATGGGATAATTTGTATAGATTCATAATCCCAATGAAATGAATTTTAGATGAAAATGTAGAAGAGTGTGTGTGTGTGTTATTGTGAAAATACTTATGCAATACTTAAGCCACTGTCCTGCAACATCAGAGAGAGAGAGAGAGAGAGAGACCACACTAAACCAGAACTGTAAGAAGTATATAACCAAGTGTATTTTTTTTTTCCTCTGTCAATGTACACATATTTAAATTCATCTCACGGGAACACTTTACAATAACATTAAGTAAGAATGGGAATATACTCTGACTGTTCTATGTAAATAGCAATCATGTAAAAAAAAAAATCAATACATTTTTGAACAATGTATTAGAAATAATAATAATAACAAAAAAAATTTGGGAAATATGGATAAATACTTTTTCCTGATGGAATTTAAAGAAAGTGAATAAAGATTCGCAAACATTTTGAATTTCATACGATTGCACGTTTGAAAAAAATCACCTCATGTGACTGGGATGACGGTTGCTGTAAAGACCACATTTTGCATGGACGGTAAGGAGAACAGGCCTTTCCCGATGGCCGTTTTAGGTCAAATAATAATCATTGACTGTGAGAAATATCTAGACGTTACACCATTTTTTTCTCTTTTCAGGGATACGCCCTCCTTTAGATAGATATATATATATAAAAAAAACGTAGACTTTGTTGACTTGAGTTCCCGTAGCTCTATACAGAAATGCTTTTCATCAGAGCAGTCCTCGGTTGTCAGGTTACTTTTTTCCCACTTCTTTCGCAACAGGGCAATAGGAGAGCCAGTGTTCTGACACGTGTACTGTTGAACGTTTCCTTTTCTTTTTTTTTCTTTCCACAGCGAGGATGCAAAGGAAAAAGTTCTCCACACATGACTTCCCTCTGAGCACTGGGCACTTCCCGCAGTCTCATTCGGTAGGCGTCAGATTCTAGTTTTTTGTTTCTTGAAGAGTAAAGGGGCAGAGAAAGATGTCTCAAAGTCTAGTTCAGTCTTTCTCATGCTAGAGGACGAACAGGGACGAAACACTCACGCGCACACGCATACGGACAAACCTGTATCCTGATGTAGTGTCAGCAATGTCCACAGAATCTTGTATTTACATAAATACAGTGTTTTTATTTCTTTTTTTTTTTTTTAATTGATGCTAATTGCTCCAGCTCTCTTACGATGCTTTAGCCGAGATCTTTTGTTCATCCATGATGAGGTGGTGCTATGAATCCCTCCAGGAACGAGCCGAGAGTCGTCCGGGACGGAGACGACGACGGCGATCAACTTAGCAATTCCATATCGAACAACGCTCTGAGCCGAAAGTTAAATGTGAATACGTCATGCATGGAACACCGATAAGTAGCCTAATAGATAATGAACATCTTAGCACCATGGAGAGAGAGTGAGAGAGAGAGAGAGGGAGAGAGAGAGACAGCGCTCAGCTCTTTCACACTTTTACAATAATCTTTCAACCTAACAATAGCAATACCATATTTTCTGGACCATAAGACACTGTTTTTTCCCCCCCATATGGGACGATATATTTAATAATTTGTGTATTTTTTAATCTAATTGTAATATCCGTATGTGTCTGAAAAGGTGATATGCTACAGTAGGTGCTAAAATATTGATATTGTGGTGATAGAGAATATTATCACCATCACCATCAAACAAAACCCACTAATACATAAATCACATGGTTTCAACATTCAACCTGGACAGATTATAACTGGTTCACAAGGACAGAACATTTCCAGGCTTGAAGGAGGGATTTATACTGGGAGATGATAAACAGTGGTAGCTCATTGGTTAACACGTTGGTCACAGGTTCGAACCCTAGCATCGCCATGCAGTCATTTGTGCAAGGCCCTTAACCCTCAACAGCTTAAATATTTAATAAGACACTCTGGATGAGGGCAGGAAGGTATATACAGTGGTACCTCGGCACACAAACGACCTGTCTCATGAATTTTCGCCTTATTAGCCTCGGCATATGAAGCATTTTTGGTATACAAGCGAACGAACCGAGCGGAACCGATAAGCCGTGCATGCGTCCGGGAGCCATTCAAGCGGAGCAAGTTTACATGTCGTTTTTATGGATTTCTTTTAACTTTTTTTTTGCAAGATTTAATGAAGACATAGCACTATGGATGAACACCAAGAATGTTAGCAAGGAACGTTAGCAAAAAGAAAACAGAGCCACTTTCAGTTTTCATTTTTAAAACTGCCGGTGCCATAATTTAGAGGAATCATAAATTAAGGTTTTACTTCATTAATTTGCATTTTGGAAATGTTTGGTTGTTTTTCTATACGAAAATATCATCGTAATGTTGGAATAATGCGTTTCACAATGCCTTAAGAACTCGTCCCCGGAACGGAGGACATGCCGAGGTACCGCTGTCTAAAAAACGAACGCCACTTTACCACTAGTGCAGTTTAGCTGATGTAAATATTAGGGATGCATCGATACCGATACTGGTGAACAGAAACAGTGTGATATAGCACTTATTTACTTAATATGAAGTGATATTCATAAAGGCGCTCTCATGTGAGCGTCTGATATCGCCTGATGCTAGGTGACGTGGTGCATGTTGTATTAACGAAGGCCATCGTTTAAGATGAATGTTGGAATCAAAGCAAAGCAGAATGTGATCTATGAAGAAAATATGAAGAAGAGCTATTAGAGCATCTTCCTACAATATCAGTAATCCGATTATGATGTTTAAACAGTATCTTTAACCCTTAGAAGGCCATAGATACCTAACGGTGTCCAGCCTGGAGGAAATCCACACCGTAGCCTCTAAAGATGTTCCAGTAGTTTACACGTTACTGATCGGCTGATCTCATGTAAATAAATCATCTCATGCGGCTATTCCGATATCGTATGGGATTCTATTGGAATTCCGTAGCCGAGGATATTTTAGGCAGAAAAGGGCGTCATACGTTTCTGTCTGGTGAAGTTTCAGTGTTCAGCTAAAGATTTCAGTAAAGATTTATGTTTACTGAAAGTGCTGAATGTGTAAAAAAAAAAAAAAAAATGTCACGTAGAAGTAAATGTTTCATTACAGCCAAAGCCTAAGATGAATTATTGGGTGATTCTGACTCAGATTATGTTTTAGAGGCAGAGCTTTAGTGACAGTGATTCAGAGTCTGGCGAGAGCAGCAGCAGCAGCGGTATCGGAAACGAATGTGAAAGTGAGCCATCGACATCGAGACAAAGTCATTACACAAGCTGTCGTGAAAAAAAGGATTCTTCATTCTACATTTAAAAGAAAAAAGCTGGGTGGTCAGAAAGTGAATAATAATATAATAAGACCATGATGGGGGTGGCACAGTGGCTGAATGGTTAACACTGTCGCCTTGCAACACCAGGGTCTGGGTTCGATTCCCGTCTTGGGCCTGTGTGCCTGTGTTTGTTCTCCTTGCGCTTGGTGCGTTTCCTCCCAGAGTCCGAGGACATGCAGGTGAGGCTATTTGGCATTCCTAAATGAAAGTGTGTGAGCGTGTGCGTGGCCTGCAACGGATTGGAATCTTGTCCAGGGTGTCTCCTGGGATAGGCTCTAGGCCCCCAGCGACCCTGTATACAGGATAAAGCGGTATAGACGATGAGTGAGTGACTGAGTGAGTGAGTTGGCAGCTGACCTGAGCAAGCAGTGCGTTGTCATTAAAAGCGAGCACAAAGTGCATTGATTTTGCGACAATGGACTATTGAAGCAGGCGTGCAGAGATACCATCATAAGTGGTTAAGCATTTCAGTTCGCTGTAGTGTATTAACTTAGAGTTGCCTGAGAGTCCCATTTCAGTTCCATTCAGGTGGACTACCTTCACTCTTATTCTATGATAAGATACTGTTTAAATGCTATCATGGATATCTGCTTTTCAGAACTAGTACCAACACGTATGAGAAAAACCTGAAACAAATGGCATCGATGCATCCTGGAGAAAATGCAAGACCAAATTGGATGGCGCAGTAATGCTAGGATGAGACTATGAGGATTATGATTTTTTTAAGATGAGGACATTGGAAATGGTTCCAGAAAATATGGTAAGACGTGGCAGTCAAAGGGTCACAATTACATATTAGCCGCTCGGCTACCACTTTCACCGTGTTTACAATTACATTTAAGATGCATAACAAGTCAGGTGAATCGTAGATAGATTTCCTTAAAGGGCACATGCAGCTAATTAGCACTCTCGTTTCACTTACAGGTGGCCACAGCACATATTCGGAACTTTTTTTTTTCTTCTTTCTTTTCTAATACCCTGTTACGAGGGAAAATGTGGTCAAAGAAATATCGAGCGTAAAAGCTGCCGACCTGTTTTTCTTACCGAGCGCATAATTAAATATCTGAAAAGAAAAAAAAAAGGGAATTAACAGGAACATTTGCTTGCCTGATACTTCACATACTATTTACCACTCAGTGTGAATAATGACATCAGGGGTAATGACATTTTTTATATAGTTCAAATTGCGGGATATAAGCGATTTCACATTAAAAATGAGCCAAAAGGATTCAGAAAGCAGCAGACACCGGAGAGGACTGCTGATGAGTTAGTGTTGTGTGAGTTCTCTCCCTTTCCATGGTGATTCATTAACCTCTAAAGATTCCTGCGCTCTGGAAACGGCAAATTTTAAATTGCGAAGAGAATGAATGGCATTTCATCATCTAGACTGTAATGGATGATCTCCTTGAGGCACAAAAGGGGATAAAATAAGGTTAAAATGGCGATGTACGACGAGACCCGGGACACGGCCGCTCGCTTCCTTTATCATTAGTGGCTTCCCTCAACGCTCCCTCTTTCCAGATTTACCTTACTGCCTCTTAACCTTTTTTTTTTCTTGCAATTCCACCGAAGCTTTAAATGTTTGTGGATGAGAATGAAGAGGAGGTGATTTACGCTCTAAAATCATCAACCCACCATCTTTCTCTCTCTCTCTTTCTCTCTCACTCCTCTCTCAGACGTAATACTCCTTGTCTTTGTTTTTCTTCCCCTTCGCGACGGTCTTGGACATGGAGGCGGTCGTGCCTGCCGTCTTCTCTTTGACCACGGCGCCGTTGCTCTCGCTGCCGGAGCCACGCCTCTGCTCGACCTGGTAGGATCCCTCGTCACGGTTGCGGTACTTGTACATGGCGTACAGGAGGATCAGGATGCAGAGGGCGGCCGCTGCGACGATACCCACCACCATTCCTGTGGTGCTGCTGGACTCGCGGATCACCTCCACCGCACCGGGGAGGCCCCTCTCTACGGAAGCCGAGGGCCGAGCTGTGGGCACACGGGGGAAATCGGGCGGGTAAGTTAGTCCCGGAGTGAGGCGGGAAGACGGGGCCGGGGGGAGGAGCACCTGGTCGCGGGTGTTCATTTTACCCGCGGGGATGTGGAGCGCGTCGGGGTGGGTTGTCGGGTCAGGGGGGGCCGGGTGAGCGTGAGGGCGATGGGCACCAGGCTTTTTGCCCACACCAGGTGGAGGAGGCAGCACTGTCCTATCAGTGACCATCGGGGAGTTTTTATAGAAGTCCTCGTCATCGGACTCGGTCATCTCCCCCGAGCCGAAGGCTGACACCTCCATGGGCTCGCCGCAGTCCTCCTGGTCTGGAGGGCACGGTGGCCTCGGCTCGGACAGAACCAGGGACTCTTTGGTGGTCTGGAGGGGGCTCAGGGATGTAGGGGGAGGGGGAATTGCAGGGTAATGAGGGGCCACTGACTGGGGGTCTTGGGTGTCCATGGTAATTATGGGCAACACTAATTCACCTCCTGTGGTGGACAATACAGAAAAGAAAAAAAAAGACAGTAAGGAGCCAGAATTAGTGTGCGAACAAGAAACCAGCACTTTAATCTCATTAACATTACACTACAAACACAAGAGATTATTTAACAATAACATTCATAATAAGGAATAAATACTGACTAATCTAATCTTATCATATGTTCTTCAAATGTAGATTGTTACTGTAAAGATCAGATGCATGTGTAACAGCTTGAATAAACAATAAGCTTCTTCCTGGTTCCTCTTTGGTATAGCAAAATAACAAACCATGGAGTTTGAATCACTTACATCGACAAATAGGCCGGATGATTTTTGCATGGGGAAAAAAAGCAAATTACACAAAAGAAAGCTGTGTAAGATGATCCCTTAAACATACAACTTTCCTCCCCCTTATATTAATCTCAACATCTTTTCGGTGCTCAACTCCTACAGCATATTTCGCCCGTCTAGTTACAAATATACTGTAGTTATAGATAAAGACATTAAAAGAATACAAATAAGTCTAAGTTAAAAAAAAAAATCAGATCGATCGATAGTATTAGGGGGGGAAAAAGCTTATAAAGCTGAAAGCAAATTTTTGATCGATCTTCCAGCTGTTGGCTGCATTCAATTGTAAATGTATACATCAGAAAGACAAATCAATAAGCTTTCGGAGGCAGAGTCGCATGTCAATTTGTTATTAGTCAAGTTATTAAGTCAAGTCTATTCATGGCAGTAGGCTGATTGTGATATTATAGGATTTCAGTGTTCTCAGTATAAAACGCTGGGATGTGTTACGAAATTTGCTGGAAAGAACGTGATCGGAGCGTTCTGACCGCAATGAACGCCTCTGCTGCACTGTGATCTCGTCACACAGGGGAATTGGTGTTTACCAAAGCGTTCGCTTTGGATGTTGACTACGAGCAACCCCTTACACACACATACACACACATATACTGTACAGTACGCAGGATCTGGGTCTTTTTTTTTGTTTTTTTTTTTAAGTCAGAGCCAGTCTCGCTTAATGATTTACAGAGTTGATATTAAAGGGATCATTGCTGTCAACTCAACATTAATACAGAGGAAAAAGCAGAGCACTGATTGTTGAATTCAATTATGCAAAATAACACAATTCTGTAATGTAATAAATGCTGTACAGTGGGACGTCAACATATGAAATTTGGCACAAGAACAGACATTTTGCATGAAATTTTGCCTCGGTAAAAAAAAAAAAACAAAGCATTTTCAACATACGAGCGACCGAACCGAACGCCGGATGAGTCGCGTAAGCGTCGGGGAGTTGCTCAAGACCTCATTGGAAAGCCAATTTTTTTGCATTTTGTGCAAGATTCAAGAATATTAGTAGAGACGCTAGCAAGAAGAAAAGACACCCACTTACAGTTTCGTACAGTGTTTTTTTTTTCAAGCAGGAGGAATCATAAATTAAGCTTAAGTGAGGGTTAATGTCTATTAATTTTATATTTGACTTAATGTCTTTTCTAAATGTTTTCCTCGTTTTTATATGCAAAAATATGATAATGGTGTTGGAAATTGGTAATATTGGTAATATTTTGGGCTGGAACAGATTATACGCATTTACATGATTTCCTACGGGAAATTTCCTGCGCAATACGGATTAAATTCGTACGCCGACGTTCTACCGTATAATACTATTTCTGCTATTGATTTACAGTACGTTATGAAAAAAAAAAAAGCTAGCAAACGAGCCTTTTCCTAAGAACCCTTGATCATCACACTTCACACTGTACCTCTGATAGCTGTGTAACGACACGTCGAAACGACTCAAGTGTGTGAGGAGGTCTGACACGAAACACTCAAAATAGAAACTATAGTATAGTTAAGGGTTCTATTTTCTAGTTTTGGGTTTCTAGCTGTAATCTGATGTGTTTGTCTTTAAGTATAATTCGTGTGTAACTAACCAGGTGTTAACGCCGCTTTTTTTTCTTTTTTTTTTTATAAAGTGGGGGTGATGAAGTAAATACCATGTGTTCTTAAAGCATACTGAGAAGTGTGAGTTCTCTAGGTGACTATAACACCGCACTGTAAAGACAGTGTTTTATATATAGATAAATCACACTTCTCAATCTGCTCGAAGACCATATGGTATTTACATCTTCCTCGGCAAGCTAGATAACAGTGTGACATTTTAGACTTTGTGTCTGTTTTTTTTTTTTTTTTTTTTTTGCATTTATAGTGATGAACACGGACGTGTGAGGAGGAAAGCCTGGCTTTGCACAACAAGACAAGTGTGGGTGATAGAATAAATCAGCAGCAGAATAAGATGTTAATTTGATAAAGCTGATGCCTATCTGAATTAATGGAGTGGTTGTGTTAAAGCAGGGGTGTCCAAAATTTTTTAATAGGAGCCAGATGGAGAAAAAATATGCAATCACTGCCTGCAGTCTATCTGTAATATAGAAAAAAAATACAAAGCAGATTTCCTTCGTTCTAAATTGAGATCTTAGATTTTAGTACGGCTAATATTCAGTACAACAGCACGCCCTCGAGTGTGAGATTGCTTTTATAGTTCTGCTTACACCATTTTTATTATCAACAGATTATGATTTGTTTGTTACTTTAACCAGTTATTTTGCTCCATGACTGGAGGAAGCAGTTTAACCGCGATCTCCGGAGCTGGCGACTGCCACGTAGCGATCAACAGTTGAAAAGTAGGTGCACATAGTTTTAAGCGGTTGAGGAGAATAAACCATGGAGATGAGGGACAGCTCTTATTCCACTTAATATGAGCTAACTGGGGCCTCCGAGTGGCTCAGCGGTAAAGTGCTCACCCTATTGTTCTTAGTTCGATAGCCGGAGGCCTAGAGAGAGCTGATTGGCCGAGCTCTCTCGGTGGGGAGGGATGAGAGGTACTTGAGAGGTGCTCTGACATTAATCACGGCTCTACAGCCAATCAGGGGCGTCTGTGAGCTCGCGCAAGCGGAAGGAGCGGATAGCGCCGTCCTCCGAGCGCGTTACGCCGCCCCCAGCGGTTCGAAAGGATGCGGTCGCCTGGCGTCACGTGGTTCGGAGGAAACACGTGATAGTCTTCGGCTCTCCCGGCTGAGTGGTAGTATTAGATGAATGTGGGAGCGCCCCCTAGTGACGGGGGAGGAATTGGACACGACTAAATTCGGGAGAAAATCCGAAAAAAGAGAACCTGAGCTAACTGCCGAGCTTAAATTCCAAATTGCGGTAAATGTAAAGCTATGTAGGATGTACAATCCCATGTTACACACACTAACTAAAGTAGTGCCCTTGATCTGGTTAGAGGGGGATTTTGGGATTCAGCCTAGTACTGGGAGCTAGCGTAGTTTGCGTTAGCCGTGTGCAAAAAACGGATGACTCGGATGCAATTCAATGAATTGATTCATTGATTTATTGAATTAAAGTGTTGTTTAAGATGACAACATTATGCGATGTGATTTTTATGCTTCCATGACTGGATTTGAAAGTGGATTTATGGCAGGCAGCTGCTCTCCACTCTTTCTAGTACAGTGAGTGTAATTAATTATGATTAATTATGATTAATGTGATTATGAGGACACCTATGATACGAAGTGATCCATACAGGGTTAACAGGTCCCGGTGCTGTTATACCCTACTGTATATCAGCACTCGTGGAATGCCTCTCATCCGATCAGATTACTTGGAACTAACAGTTGAGATTATATTCTTTTATTATATCAACTGATTATTAGTCAGTTTTGATCAGCTTTGAGCTACAATGTTTTAAAGTTATTACAGGGCTTGGCTGTATTATGTACTGTAGATGCACCGTTAAGATCATATCGACACTGTTACTGTTTGCAAGATCAAGATTTCTTTTTGTTCCATTTTATGTTACTGCAACGTGCAGTGTTTTAGTCCTTTTTGCCTTCGATCCTTCACCCTTAACAGCGTCGGCAACTTCGTTCTATGTTGAAAAAGCTTTGCGGATAGATGGCTAAACACTGTTGGCAGATTCAAAATGCCCTGTAGGCTATAACTCGGACACCCCATTATTATAGCTACACTGTGTTTGTAACGAGGGTTTTGCTCTCATGGCTGCGACTATGGTGATATAATGCAGAGTTTCTGAAAGGAAACTTCAGATAGCTCTTTCTCAGCTAAAAAACAACTACTCTAGGTAGTTTGCCGATGTATTTCGTGGTCCGTGTGCAAAAAAAAACGAACTGTCTTTTGACTGGATTGTTGAAATGCTGCTATATAAGACTTACAATTTATAGAAATGATGGCGCATAATCAACGGTTTTGACAGCTGCCTGTTAAACGCATCAAAAATCTAGACTGGTCCAAATGGCCAGCCATTTATTAGGAGATGTGTCGGGGCTGAAGTGTGTGTACCGAGTGCATCTGGATGCCTGTGCTCTTCTGAAGAGCCACAGTGCTGTAAACGTTTTCCCCGCGTTTACTCACCAGTTCCGGGCTCACACTCCTCCAGATCCTCGTCGTCGCTGGGGCACTCGGCCGACGCCACCAACAGGTCATCAGAGTTCTGAAATGTCAGCGCTATGTTAGTTGACCGTTCAGTCCATGGGTGTATACAAGAACGTTTTGCTTTATAAGGTCATTGTGTTATTAGTGCCCGGGTAGACTGTATAGGTGCAAAATGCATCTGTTTACACATCAATACATTCATATTTATAGAACACAGAGTGATGCAGCCACGTGCGTTGTTTCCCAGATTGAAGTCGGGGAAGCAAATTATCATTCTGCACATGCACCTCATATTCATAAAACATGTAATTGGATCTGGGCTGTGACTGATTTTAATGCATCAGTTTGTTCGCTCCTATCAGGAGGTCATAACAATTTCGCTATCCACTTGGACGAGCACATCGTTGTTTATTGGGACATCATCTACGCCTAACAAGCCAGGCTTGGAGAGTAAGAGGATTCTTATCGATTGTGGCATTAATATTGCTATTTTTTTCAGTCCCAACAATCATCCCTCAAGAAAATTCATACCAAAAACCTGCGAATAAATTCCGACTCGGCGTGGACTATGACCTTCCGTATTAGCAAAGCCCGTAAACAATAACAGCAGAAGCTTATTCAATCAACAGTGCACCAGGCTGTAGGACACTCCTAGCCCTGAAGCGTACCGCTCTTGCACGACAAGCTCCATTCCATAACTTGAAGGACGTTATCGTGACCTTCAATATAGTTCTCATTCATCAAGATAGTGCCTGCTTCAAGCTGAATATATGCAAATAGTCTCTCCTCATTCTGCACATGAATATTAGCATTTCAGCCATGACTGACATCCACTTATTGATCGAATTACCATGCAGACAGTCCGAACCAGTGCCGGCTAAAAAGGTCTCCGGCTCCATGTGACTCCCAGCATGCACTGTGAGCAGCGGGGACATACAAAAAAAAGAAAAAAAAAACTTTTCCACCTTTTCTTCTTGTTCCGAATCCAAATGCTTTCCTCGGTCAGTTCAAAGATATACGTTACCAAAGTAAATAATCACAATTTACAGAGCTCCTTAGCTTTGATATCATTGAAACATGCTCCATTAAGCTCCAATCGTCCCTCTATTCTATTAACCCACCGAACCATCATTATGGAAATAAAGACAGACAGATACAGTAAGCTTTTAATTCTTCAAGCAACGCTTCACTCGATTACAACCGCATTTACACAATTGCATACGGAAATAAAACAAAACCAAATCCAAACAAATAATCATCATCAAAGTGTGCATTACACTACAAAAGACTTTTTGTGTTTTATGTCTTTTTTTTTGTTGCTACGAATGAAATGCCGAAATAAATTCGCTTTTGACTATGATTAAGTGCGCACGCTGTATTCTAAGCTCCTCATTAACAGACGTGCTGCAGCGTTAGCTTTGCCTGGCTGCATTTATTAAAGCATAATGAGGACTTCTCTTATCTGCGATTCGGCACAAATGCATTTGTGTTTAATAAGACAAGTTTATGAAGTGTGCTGAAATCGCTGGTTACATTCGTCTCGATACGTCTGTTTCGGTTCTGACAAACGCGCCAGAACTAATTCGCGACATCAAGCACAAAGACAAACATGGAGTTCTCCCGGCGGAGGACACTTAAATTGCTCTAATCCCACGGAATGTTGTCGACCGCATTTTAAACGTAAGTCTCGGTTCTTTACCTGGGTCCATTTCGGAGCCTTAATCACGGTTAAATCGTACGTGGCGCTTCGGAGGCTTCTTTAAGTCCTATAAACTGAACCGGAGGTCATTTAAAAGCTTTGCTAGAGTAAGGTGCACAATATGGCAACGTTCGTTAATTCCACTAGCACTTCGACAAATTAGTCATTTAAACCCGCCCTGACCCTGGCCGGGTTAAAGCAGATGATCGATGAAAGAACAAGGTATATGTGACATTGCAGTACAAGATGCCGATAAACGCGGCCCTTGTTTGTCGCGAGACCTACAGAATGTGTCTGAACGTCTTATGTCACCTGCACGTGACACAAAGCACAACTTTAGATCTCTACATGTCTACTAAAAATGATTTTAATTAACTCATCGTCTATATCCTGTATAGACGGTACCTATATCCTGTATCCCACACTACAGGCAATTTGGGAACGCCAATTAGCCTAATCTGCATGTCTTTGAACTGTGGGAGGAGACAAGCCGGAGGAAACCCATCGAGCACAGAGAGAACATCCAAACCCCATGCACACAGACTCCGAGGCGCAAATCGAACCCGCAGCCAGGAGGTGCAATGCGACAGTGCTAACCACTAAGCCACCATGTCGCTGATCTTAATTTAATGATCTAATTATGTTTATGGGGCAAAAATCTGTTCACCGACAAAAATAATCCATGAATTAACCATGTTGCTTTCGAGACAATCTGTCACATCCGGATCTTTATTTGTGGATGCCGTCAGTATTGTTTTACAGAAATAAAAACCAGGAAAGACCATGGAATTAGAAGGTGTGTCCAAACTTTTGCCTGGTAGTGTACACTAAAACAGCTCTGGGAAGCTATTTTGGATTCTTCCTGCAGTTTAGAGTTTTGGGCTTAACAATTTCTTTCATTCCCAGATCTAGCTCAATTATTATTTTGGGTCAGATCGATTTTACACGTCATGACGGTTCACATTTAAAATTTAAAGTGACTTTTATCTCACTCTAAGATGGACGTGACTGTCCACTGAAACGGGACGCATGTGCATAGCGTTATAAGCATGTGCTTAGTCTTCCATCTGGGTTAAAACACATCACGAGTTTGTGCGACCGCTTCTTTCGTTTCAAACGATGGACGTGGTTCCAGCAAAACCACTCTGTGGATTTCGCTCTGGAGGACGGCAGGCAGTTAGTCAGCTGTATTTGCTTTGGTCCAGAAGAAGGAAGAAAGCCAGACGCCATGCTTTATCTGTTTTAGCTGCTATTGCTAGCACTGCTATAAAATCCCTGCGCTGTGGTGCAGAGACGAAAAAAAAAAAATCTCATGAAAACCAATCTGACCGAAGTTCACATGACCACGTATCTAGGACAACATATGAAACTGACTCGGATCCAATCTGGAAAACATTAGATTTGTGTCCTAAAAGATTAGATCGGTCAAAAAAAAAACAAAAACTGAACGACAAGTGAGTCGCTTCAGGCTGGTAATGTGAACGTTGCTACTATCACTAAAGATGTAACATACAATTTATTAGCAAGAATGCTACAATAGGTTTCAGTGTGGATCCTGCTTGCTACATACTGTAGCTGCAACAAACTATGCACTATACAGTACAAACCTTCATACTGATAGTTATGAGCCTGGGAACTGAAGGAATATCTAAGTGGTATGAGTACTTTAGTAATATAAAGTGAAAACCCGTCAAGACTGTCTCATGCGTGTTAGCGTAAGGCTGCATTAGCGCTCTCTCTCTCTCTCTCTCTCTCTCTCTCTCTCATTCTCTCTTTTTAATACACCCACCGTATCGAGCACCGCACATGGAATTCATATTTCATCCAGTAACCTGTCTCCTCCCTTGATAATATCTCTTGCAACTTCTCACCTCAACATCTCACTTATCAGTTTTGACATAAGTAAATTTTTTATCACCATCCTATCCGTATACACACAGACATCTGGATGAACGACAGCACATAATCCCATTTACATCTCTCCCATCTCTCACCTTTTTTCAGAAGCGAAGAGAAAAAGCAGCTGCGTATTGGGAGCCCCTCGGCACTAAGCCATCTCAATTTCATTCCCGTTTTGCGCTATGTTGCTTTTTATAAGCAATGAAGTCTGAATTAGTAGGATTCTTGGCATCCACGCACAGGCCTGCATCTGGGTCCGTCCGTGTTCGCGTTCACTCTAATGCAAAGTGCCGTCTCTCATGGAGCCTGACAGTTCAGCTCAGAATGACACTGATTGTTATTGAGCGTACCCTTTATTCATATCAGTTCCCATCTCTTGATCAATGGTGTTGAATGGCGCATGAATAAACCCTCAGATGCCGGGAAGAATACCAAAGATCTGTGAACGCGCTCCTCTCCGAGCTGCCACATTACGGGAATTGACACAAAGGGAATGATGCCAGATATGACAATCAATAGGAGACGCATTAATGCCTCCCTGCGCCTGCAAGATGCAAGATGAAGCTGAGCAAGCTGTTTACATCAGCTAAGCGCAGAGACCGAATGCTTTAGTTCGGCAGACGTGCTGGAGGAACAACAACGGATACAATGCTGGCGCTGTGAGGAAGCATGCACAATGAAATTATCTGTAGCTAAGATTTAAACTGCCTACAAATTGGAAATAAGCAGTGCTTCGACTTGGCGGCAGAGAAATCGTACTTGAGCGCTGTTTATATGAATGGTTTAACTCGTGAGCAGATGCTTGGATTTAAATAAGTTTGCTGTGCTGTCCAAATGTTGATTACTTTCCTATATTGGCTAACTATAATGATTTCTAACCGAGTCATAATCTGTTTAGTGAAAATATTCTTTAAATTCATGCTTGCTCGATGCCCGAATCATAAATGTTCATAAACGCCATTTTTTTAACACGCCTGGCCCCTCAGGAACACCTCAGTGTGCTATGATGTCTGGCACCAGGACGTTGGCAGCAGATCCTTTGGGTGCTCTGCGGTGCAGGGTGGGCCCTCCATGGATCAGACTTGTTTGTTTGGAGCAACACATGAGCACTCAATCGAATTTGAATCTGGGGAGTTCGGAGACCGGGTTGGCACTCTTGGGCTCCATGTCTGCTAAACTCAGAAGATGGTGAGCCAATGTGGAACACTGGGTATTCTTTTTTGCTTTTGGTGCCTGCAGGCATGGGTGAACCTTAGATGCTCATGATCCTGTCACCAGTTTACTGGCATGTAATTGGTAATTAGAATTATTATTTTTTTTATTTCACATTTATGTCCCAGTAAGGAAGTTGTGTTGTGCAGGATCAGCAGATAGCAGACCCTAGAGTGAATAGGGTTAAGTGCCTTGCTCAACGGCCAAAACTGGTGCCGGGGTGCTGGGGCTTGAACCCCTAACCTTCTGATCAGTAACCCAGACCCTTAACCATTTGAGCCACCACTGCTTAACAAACTTCTCCACAATCAATGTTAATTTGTTAATGTTATGGTCTCCATAACATTACCATTGTAATGGTGACCATTGTATTCATTTCCATTCTTACAACCGTTGCAGGACCTACAGTCAAGATTCATACACGCATTCACACACTATGGGCAATTTTTCGGAATCTGCATGTCTTTGGACTGTGGGACGGTAAACGGTGCAAATTCCATGCACACAGACCTGGGACAGGAATCAAACCCAAACCTTGGAGGTGCAAGGCGACAGTGCTAACCACTTAGCCATTTATAAAATCAGTGTGAGAATACTGATCCAGACCGACCCACACTTACTGAGCAAAAGGTCACAGTACTGAGACAAAACCGTCTGAGATTTGAGAAACCTGGTGAGGAGCAAAGACTCAAATGGGAAATCCATCCATCTGTATAACTACATTATAGACAGAGATGGAGTTAACAGAAGTGAGATTAACAGGATAATCAAATAGTATAGAAAAAGATCCAGGAGATAAGTCAGCGATCAATGCTAAAAGACTGTTAGGCCTGGAAGCATTCTCTAGAAGGATTTGACTGTACTTCAGCAACAAACGTTCACAACAACAGTCTTGAAGATCTCATGCACTGCAAAAGGTTAAAAGAATGAATTCACTGTTTAAACAGTATGCAAATTTGCATGATATATACAGGAACTGTACAAAAGTCTTGAGCCAGACCACATTTCTTCATATTAAATTAAATGATGTAGATTAAATTAAATAATGGGAACAAATGCTTTACTGTGACAGGCTGCAAAGTGCTTAAAGATGCAGTTTAAAGATTGGTTGTTTATATAGCGGCGGCACAGTGGCTTGGTGGTTTGTACTGCCATCTTGCATCTCAAGGATCTGGGTTTGATTCTCACTTTGGGAGCATGTTCTTCCCCTGCTTAGTGGGGTACTCTGGTCTTCTCCCACAGTCCAATGGCATTCAGATTGGGCTCATTGTTCCTAAATTGCCGTGAGTGTGTATGTGTGCGCCCTGTGATGAATCAGCACCCCATCCAGGGTGTACCATGTCTGGTGCCCTAAGTCTCCTGGGATCGGCTCCAGGCTTTCTATGACCCTGTATAGGATAAAGCGGTCTAGACGAAGAGTAAGTGCTTATAGAGTCCCAGAGTGGTGCAGTGGTAACAAGCTCGTTCTATTGTCCGGAGATCACAAGTTCAAAGCCTCCCTAGGAGCATAAAGACAGCTGATTAGCCAAGCTCGCTCAGGGGGAGGGTTGCGAGGGACTCTAGCCAATGATGGACATCTGGAAGTTTATGAATCAGATAGCGCTATGCTATGAGTGTATTATGCTGTTCATGTATCACATGTTTTGAGCAAGCAGTTCGAACAAATGCAGAGGAAACACATGATAACCCTGAGTGGTAGTTGTTGCCTTGATGCCCTAATGACTGGGACAAAAAGTTGTTTATGTAAAAACCTCAGCAGCAACCTCACTTCCCCTCTCGTCTGTTCCAACCACTCAGCATTCAGCATCACCACTATATCTATCATCTGTCGTCATCTGCACCCGTTTCTCACTGGTTCATGCCTTAAGTTTGATGCTTTTTCATGTTGAACCTGGTCAGGTACAGGGACAGGACTGGGAATGAGAGACTAAAGTGTCTTTCAGGAAGCCTGGAGAACTTTTCCTCATGACTTTGTTAAAAAAATTCCAGACAGTCTAGCGCTTTTGGAAGCAAAATATGAAGAAATGAGGGCTGGCTCAAGACTTTTGCACAGTACTGTACTTTTCCATAAGCAAGATATTTTACATTTAAATGCGTAAATAGTGCTGGAGGTTGTGATGAAATAATATCAATATCTTTTTCATGAATTAAAAATATTACACACTGACTGGTTGAGTTAATTGAAAAAGTTTGTATAATACTGTATAATAAAAATGCATATATAATATATTATAATATTGTAGCATATGAAAGTAAAATTGTACACTGTATATTGAGGCCGCGATTGCCAGGAGTTGTGAAAGTCCAAATGTCGCAATGGATCACCAGGGTGTTGACACTCTGTCCCTCACCTGTGTTATGCTGTCCTTGAGGCTGGGTGAGCGCTGTCTTCTAGTGGTGGTGGTGGCCATGGTGGTTGTGGTCTCCATAATGGTGGTGGACATGTCCATGGCGGCTGGAGGCGTTGCCGAAGTGGTCTCCGTGGCCATTACAGATGGCGCATCTCCCACCAAGCGCAGGTTGCCCTCCACTTTAACACTGGGGTCGCCCTCGGCTGCCAGCTTCAGCACCTGCAGCCCGTTGTAATACAGGCCTGAGATCTGACCCTGGAATGGCCGGCCTTTATCTTGGCCTCCGATCTTAATGGCTGCCTGGCTGTTGAAGATAGTCAATTGCCGCCCTGCCGTGGTCCCCGAGAGGAAGCAAGGGAAGAGGGTGAAAGCCAGAGTGAGAGAAGAAGAGAAGGAAGAGAGGCAGAGCAGCAGCAAGACAGAAAGAAAGAAACATTAGTTCGACTAAAAGGTAGGTTTTGCATATTTCATGACAGGGTCTTCCTGCATGAGCCGATAACACGCTGAGCATTTGGATTCCGCGATGGATATTTCCAGTTTCAATTGAATATAGATTTTTACAGAGGTTTGAGTTAAAGTGATATATAAATCATGAAGATAGCAATTAGCTACAAAGTCTGCAGTAGTTTAGCTGTCTGGAGGAACAATGGAAAAAATGGCATTTTAACAGAACACATCTGTATACATAATTATCTGTGCCTCATTAATAATAATAAAGATAATGAAAAGCATAAAATTGGAAAACCTTTTATGAATATGTAAAGCGTTTTTGGAAATGTTTTATTCAGAGGACTTGTTGTTGCTAATCTGCATTGATAAGTGTCATCTCTCCAATGCTAATGTGTTACCAGGGCATGAGGGGTTTCTTCCTCATCCTTAGGCCTCATGCGCAGACACCGATACACACACACACACACACACACACACACACACATACACATCATTTATTCTCTAAGTGTTTGGTCCCCCTCAAATATCCACTTAGTTCTCTCACAACTTTTTGATTCCACTTGTTCTTGTGAAAATGTTACCATGTTTTCTCTCTAATTTGCAGCTCGTCAGGCAGCTTACTGCTACCACGCGAGAGGCACCAACCTGAAAAGATAAAAGCTGTCGTATGCTTCCAACTGCAACTTTTCAAACTTCTTTGTCACTGTGATTGATAGGAAATAGAGTGTATCCCACCTTGTCCTCACTGACAGTACAGCAAATTTCGTATTTTTGGGCTCCCTGCCACAGCTGGCTGTGAATTAATACCTTTGATCTCTGGATGATAGATTTAAATGTTTTCTGTTGCACCGTTTGGAAGCCAATTATATTTGAGTTTAAATAAAAAAGAGGTTCGGTAATAGAGTATCACATCAGTAAGCAGAGCCGGGGGAATTCATGTCATTATGTATTTAGTTACAGTGGTTGAAATCAAACAGCATTGAATTCAAAATGATAATATTTATTAGGTGTGTATAGTAATTATCCAATTTGATTGAATTTAATGAGTTTAATCCAAACCTAAAAAAAAAAAAAAAGCTTATAATTAATGTCAAATTTGGACCGTTTGACGTACAACGATAAAAACCTTTATCTATAGAAATAAAAGAAAGGTTTTGTTTGCACATGGGTCAGGACTCACTCTTCCAATGATATCTTTACCTTTTCATCCGAAACCAACCCCAGAACATTTTTGTGTCTTGTCTGTCTGCATGTCCGTCCAGCCAGATTTTGCCACGGGTGTCACGCAAAACTGCCTGAACAGAATTGAATGCAACTTTGGCAGTACTTTGGTATTTGCCTGAAGTTGCGTTACACCTGCGCCATAAACAAAACCAAAATGATGAGTAGAGTTGAAGTTTTGTGCCAGATTAGAAACCGCAGGTTTACGCGTCAAACTGTCGGCGCGTCTCAAAGCGATCACCGGACAGAATTGAATGAAGATTTTGCGGTACTGCCTGAAGTTAAACTTGAGCCATAAATTTAAGTAAAATGTTGGATTAAAGCGATGTAATGAACAGTCATGTGCCGGTTTTAAACTACCTTATTTTAAAAGAGCTACTAATAAGCTACTTGCTCAATGTTAACACACACCTGCACCAAGAGATACTAATTAGAAAAGCTAAACTGCATATTTTTCCTGGGATTAGGTCATATTTTCACAGTTGAAATAACAGCGCTGAAGTGGTATGAGTTCATTTTAATGCGCTGGAGTCGTCTTAAGACAAAACTTTAGAATCTTTATCAGATCTACTTGAGTTATGTGATATTACCGAACATTTGGCTGATGACGGTAAAAGTACAACTTAGCATAAACATGGCTAAGTTGCACCATGGCGTACGGTGCATGGTGTCAAATTTTGTACTCAACCTTACAAAATTTGATTTCTTTGTATTAATAAGTTGTACAGAAAGACAGACAGATATGTTTGTAGCCTTCAACCTGAAATAATAATATGACTGATTACATTAAAGCTAATTTCAGCTTATTTTTAGCTTTAACCTTTTAACTATTAACTCCTTTTCCCCTCAACGACGGATACTAACGCTAGTAGTAAATATCCAAAAATAAAATCGTACAGTGAGAAAGCCATATTTAAATAGGTTGATAGAACTAATCCATACTGAAGAGGGGGGTTATTTCACAGTTGAAGGCATCCCTGGCTAAACAGATGGCAGAACCATCTGATGGAGAACCCCAGCGCTATCGGATCCGCAACAACCGTCTCATAAACGTATTGTTTTAGCGAGTGAGCGCTAAAGCAGCTTGACCAAGTGAGAGTAACAGCAAGAACACGGGCTGCTAATCACAAACAATCTTGATATAATTAGATTCCTCTAGCTTTGAATAGAAAATGATTCATTACAGGTGGTATAAACCCAGGTAGAAAGTAAAACAATCAAATTGTTCCACTAGAAAGATTCACTAGCTGCTAAACTTCAAAAGCACTTTTAAAAGGCATAAAGGGATGGCTGATTGAGAAACACGCACTTGTTAGTGAATTCCGAGAGCCGGACTTGAGTTTCTACTTATTCCTGATGAACAGCCATACACAGAGTAATCTTCCACATTTGATTATGAAGTGGGCAGTTGTTCTGGCCTCGGAGAGAGCCTCTCCAGGACTAATGCGAGGTTGCCTTTCAATACGAGTAGGCTCTAGTTTTTAATAGCGAGATGGTAAATAATGGTGGAAACAGTGAACATGGGGAAGTCTAGGACTCATCAGGAGGATATTCATCTGGCAGCATAAACAAATCAAGTTCCGGTCTTTGTATGGAACATAAATGGGTATGTCACCGTTCCTGATTAACGAGCCACTAAAAACTGAGCTGTACTTAACTGTCGGCAGTCAGCCATGCATTGTGCATAGGGGCCTCGCGTAATCTACTGTTACTGAAGCGGCATGGAAAACAGAATCAGTCCTGTAAAATCACTTGCTACTGAAGTTATAGAGACTGTGTTTTTATTTATGATTTTTTTTATAAAGGCATGTCCCTAAATTACTCATCATCTACTATATACCGCTTAATCCTGTATTCAGGGTCACGGGGGGGTTGGGGGGTGGGTGGGGGGGGGGGGGGGGGGGGGCTGGAGCCTATCCCAGGAGACTTAGGGCCCAAGGCGGAGTATTTTATATATATAATGTAGAGAGAGAGATATATATGCCCTCTGTCATACATAGAGTGTGAGGCGATTGCATCATAGTTGGCTATAGCATGGTCTGAAGGTTAACTTGTGACCTCCACATTCATTCATTTGTCCCCAGTTCAATTAAAAACAAAACGGAAAATTAAATAATTGAGGTCTTTCCAACACTCCTGTTCACTCCTCGGTGCCTTTCAGTAGAGGTTTGCACTGTGGTCACTATCCATGAAGGGTGCATCACTTTATACAGTATGCCTTCCTTCTTACCATGATGATCCTATCACTCAGGAATAGGGTCAAATTAGAATAATAATCAGATCACATGATTTTTTCACATTGCACTACAGTCCAATCTAGAACCAATTAAAACAAGTTCATCAGTGGTGCAAACAGTAAGGGCTCTGGGTTACTGATCAGAGGTTCAAGCCACAGGACTGCCAAGCTGACACTGTAGGGCCCTTGAGCAAGGCCCCTTAACTATACAGTAGTGCTCGCACCCTTGCCCCCTAACTGGGACATGCAAAAATGTATTTCCCAGTACAGGGTACATTTATTTCATGCACAAGGTACATGTGACAAATAACTGAATCTTTATGCTTCTCTGTAAGCTTAGAACTAGTCTTAGATTTTATTATGGCCCTATACAGTAGCTGTATAAACCCATTCCTCTTAGTTTTTATCATTTACACTATTAAACACAGCTATGCTTTCTTTTTTCTTTGCAATCCAGCTGTACAGCTAAAATAAACTGATCACTGCAGTAATCATCCAAAAAAAGGTTCTTCCGTATTTATTTATTTAACTAATGGCACTTTCTTGGGGCCGGAGGTGTATTAATGCATATTACAGTATTTAGTAATTTAGTGTGCAGAACTGGATGTGTAGAAATGAAAACATACAAATTATCCTCTGTACTCCAGACACTTTCTCATTTCTCACATGAATTATATTTTTTGCAGATTTTCCTGCCGGCGCGCCATCACACGTGACAAATCTCTGTAGCTGTCACACACTCCCATAATAAACATGTGCCTTTTAGTATCCAGTGTAGTTCATCTGTTCATGCATATTATGTCGTAGGTTACTGTGCAGGTTTTTATTTAGCCTTGGATTAAGTATCAATTAGGGCAAACTATTTAGTAGTTTAGTTGAATTTGGAAATTTATCCATGGATTTAGCCGAAGGATTTAATATCTATTAGAGGATACGATTTAGTAGTTTAGGGTGAGGAAAAGGATTATGCCATTGCAGTGGATTTGCTCCATATCCTGCATGAGCGTTTTTTTTACAGGAGCTCCTGGAGTGACAGCTCAAACTGGCAACATCACAGTTAAACAAGGAATTAAGCATATGATCCACCTAGAAAGTCTACAAATGCACAACAATGCACGACACTTATTAACAATCATGCTTTTTTTAGTCAGTGGAGTTTCTTTTTATCATGGCTGAGCTCAGACCTGACCAACTGAAGCAACCCCAGATCAGGGTCAATCTGGACTAATCAGATCACGTGACCTTTTCCAAGTCTAATCCAGAACCAATTAAAACAGGGGCATTGGTGGTGCACATGGTTACTGGCTATGGGTTACTGGGTTACTGATCAGAAGGTCAGAGGTTCAGGACGGCCAAGCTGCCACTGTTTGGACCTGATGTGAAAAAAAGAATTCCGAACTATGGAAAATTTCGCACTGATTCAGAATCACATTTCTTTAAAGCCTTGAAGGTCAATCTGTAACTTTTTTGGTGTCTTTTCTGCACGACTGCACGAGCGCCTTCACTGTTTCACTCAAATCTTAGCAGGGTTTTGATTCTAATGAAAACTACACAAGGCTCTCAACCAGAGAAAATGTTTAACTCAGTTCAAGGACCACACTTTCCCCTAGAAATGGACTTTTGTCCAAATCTTTTCCTTTGGCAATTTCTGTGCACAATTTTATGCAATTGTCCTTTACCTTCTAATTCAGTGGTCATTCACTATACTGTAAGTACCTGCATCGTGAGGCACTTGTAAAGTATGAGTGCTTTTATGATCATGTGATTTCTGCAGTGCGACTGGTATTAAGATCATTTATCATACACCATAAGCCCAGGTACAGTGGAACGATCTTTGTTGCTCTGCGTACACATATCGGAGATGACACGACAGCCTTGAAGGCATGAATGGACCATTTGGGGGAGACCAAAGACTCTCTTATACAGAAACAGAACCCAGTGATGAGAATAAATTGGTCTAAACTCTATCATCAAAAGCAACATTCAAACATTCATGCAGGATATCTTTACTAAAAAAATATGAGCGGGTATAAAGGTTTGTGTGTTACATGTTTAACGTGTATGTTAAAGGGACATTAACAATAATTTTTTTTTTTGACGTATCTAGTTACTTGATTAAGGATTAATTAGATGTATTTAGTTCATTCATAGTTAGAAAAATGTTTAACCCTCTGAGTTATTGAGAAGAGATTATTGATCTTAGTAGTTCAGGTTATGTTTCGTTATGTTATTGACCTATTTAAAATGAAACGTGAAATGGAATCTACAGTATCGTACAGTAGATCCATACAGTCCTGCACGAGTAAGGCACGGGGCTGCACTTGGGCGAGTGCGTGATGTGAAACGGGAATGTCGTGAGTGCGGTTTCAGTATTAATGGTAGTAATGTTAAATTGCACTGTAATTCTTAGCATTTGCTTTCAAATGAGATTGTCGGGAATATGCAGAAACAAAAAGGTCACGCTACGCTTACTGGGTGTTGTGCAGAGGCGTTTATTCTACACTTAACATTTTGGTGGATGGCGTAGCCCTGAGAAACGTTTGCATACAGATGACTTTGTTGTCATGAATGAAAAAGTCAAAATCGGTGAACTTTAGATTGTATTTTTTTTTTTACAGCCTTAGGTAGTCGGGTGGCGCGCGAGCTCCGAGCTCATTTCTGACATTTGCATAACGAGGATGTGTGTTTGATAATAAAAAAATAATAATACAAAAACTCTAAATGCTTTAGATGTATTATGTGTATGTTGCACTCAAAGGGTTAAGACACATCAAACGTGGCTTCATCTCAACTTTACGTGCAGTTTATCGCACGTTCTGTAAAATTGCATCCGTCCCTTTAACTACTCGGAACTGAAACTGGAGTGTTTAGGGCTTTTCTGTGTGTTAGGGCTTTTTTCCTTTTTTTTCTTTTTTTTTTTTAAGGAAATCATGTTTTTACGAAATAATGTTTGAGGTGTTGTAGGGAAGACAAAGAAGAGAACAACAGAGCATAGAAAGCAGCAGATTATTTGCAGACAGTTACTGGAGTTATGGGGTGTTGTTAAAGGGTTAGTCAGGGATTATGTTATGTACTGTATTAAATGTTAATCTCTGAAGCGGTGCAGTTCTCAGTTTAGGAAGGACAGTAGTGCCTTGAAGGAAAAATAGACCAAAAAAACAAAACAAAAAAAAGGCCAAGATGTGACCCAGAGATGATCACTATAGTGGACAGGCTGAGTGGGCAGCTACAGTTACAATTCTGCTCACCAACGCGATCAATTTGCACATGCCAATTCTGTCAACTTCAGGAAACTGCACCTCTTCCAGAGCCTTAATAAGTCATTAAGTCACTGTTTAATTCATTCATTTTTTTTACCTTTGTCGAGTAGCCACTCGTCAACTACCCGACCGAGTCTGTATGGGATTCTTTGCCTGGCTATAGCCAGCCGTTCATTATCAAAGTTGCCTTCAAAGAATTTAGAGAGACACATAGTTAGAGGTTAATATCTGGAAGTTCAAGTATCACAAGGTTAAAAAAAAAAACATGGCATCAAGATTAGCAAGTTTTTTCAAGTTAGGAAGTGAACGAGCTTTAGGATTAACATTATGTTGGTTTAGATGGACTATCCTTAGTTATTAGACAGTTTTAGAAGCTTGAGACTATTTATAACAGTTTAAAATCTGGTTAGAATGTCATGGGAACATATTTAGTAGTAGTTTAAGATATAGTTTGATCATGTGGTTAAGTTCATCGTAAAGTACTTTCATTGCAAAGGGAAGGACAATTCAAACGAACCAAATACCTTCATAATGACATAAATGATCGTTTAAGACATGCATTTTAACACCGATATTGCAGTGTTCAGGAAGACATTTCCACTTCTCGGGAACAGATTTTCATTTAAAGCCGCGCAATTATGTCCAAATAAGATACGCTAGACCGACATGTAATTATCCTAAGAAAGCTCCTGGTAATTGACTTTATGGCTTGGCTTTCCCAGATAAGACGAGATGTGCATCTCATGAGCGACTACGCTTTCCATTGTCCCTGTGTCGAAGAGACAGGGTTTGACGGGTCTTTTTATTGGGACTAACACGAGCACTTGGTACGAGGCTTCCTTTGAGAGATTACAACAACGTCAGCCTCGATTTCTCCAAATCTCGTTAGGAAAAAAAAAAAAAAAAAAAAATTTTTATATATATATATATATATATTCATCTTAATTCACACATTGAAACTCCTACCAATACCACAGAGTAATGGCGTCGTGAAAGAGATATAAAAGCTTACGTATTTAAGCTCAATATATACCGTATAAGCTTTTAGATGAATGATTAATAATTGGACAACAAATCCGTATCCATATCCGTTCCGTCCTTCCCACCGGTATTAGCATTTCAATGAAACATAATGACATAATCATTTCAAATATAACACTTGTATAATAAAGTCGGCACTAACCGACAGGACAATGTGTCGTGTTCATACTCCTCGCACTAGCCTTCCTCCCCATACACTCTGAAAGAGGCTCAAACCTACCGCTTCCTTAATCCTGTTAGAAGCTCTCGTGTGTGACAAATTCTCTGCTAAAACCTTCAAAGGAAACTTGAAATAGAAAAATGTATCCATCGATGAGCAGGCAGGAAAAGAAAGGGAGAAAAGCCGGGCTAACCAATCAAACATTTACTGATGCATTTCAATAAAGGATGCATGATAAAGGAGCATCAATAAAAAGCATTGCCTTAAAAGAGATACAAGTATACCATGGACGGCTTTAAATCTACCATCAGACGTCAATTATCCAATTCTCCATCTTAATTAGCGGAATTACCCTCGGCTGCTAAAATCACTGAACGCTGTCGAGTTGGTTTTCATGCATCTTGGATCAGATACTACTTCACTCCTTAAAAACGTCCCTCAGCCGTAGTCACTGAAGCCAATCAAGCCATTTTTCACCTTTAAGAAACGAAGCAAAATCTCAGACAGCGGCGAACCTACAGTAGCTTTTTCGACCCGACGCGTACGAGAGCCCAGCCTTTACTCTGTGGAGATGATAGGAAACAAGTGCATGGGGAGAGAAGCTGGAAACACCAAGTAGAGCACTTTTTGAATAGTTTCTCCCTCTTTGAGTTATGCTGCGATAAAAAAGGCCCTTAAGTCTGGCAGCAGGTCTGGTGTGCATCCGTGTACCCAGAGAGCAGATTGAAAATTGAGAATTGGGTGAGAGCAGGGGCAGGTTATTATAGGGAGAGAAAATGTCTTCCTGTGCAACATCAGCTATGAGAGGGATGTGAGTCCCTGCGCTCACAGTGTGGAAAGAGAGAGAGAGAGAGAGAGAGATTGCTTACTTTGTGTAAGTTTCTAAGTGCAGAAGGCTGGGGAACTGGAGAGGAAAAAAGTACAGCTCCAAAGTAGCAACATCACAGCCCAATCAGATTCATACATTAATCATTTATTATCATATTTGTGATCTTCATATTTGTGAGTTGAGCTTTTGAGTTAAAATGCTTTTAATTGACGATTCTAGTGGCGATAGTGATTAGCCCTGTGTCCTCCTGGAACTCTGGTTTTCTTCAACAGTCCAAAGACATGCAGCGTACGCTAATTACGTCTTCCAAATTTCCCATAGTGTAAGAGATTATGTGCTGTGCGACGGATTGGCACCCTGTTCAGTGCGTACCCCGTCTACTACCCCTTCCCGTGACCGTATACAGGCTAAGCGGGATAGCGAATGAGCGGGTGAGTTAGTCTAATTCCACCTCGAATAGCTATTACCTTGTTCTTCTCGATGCCAATCGACTACCTGTCAATAATGTACCACTGTCCTGCTTTAACTAAAAAGAGCAATGCAGTTGTGCTTTAGCCTTTTAGCATGTCCTGCTGATATTTACACTACACTTAAACAGATCAGACTCCAGTGTTTCAGTTTTCATGCAAAAACTGCAATAAGCGCCATTATGTTTGTCATCCCATACCTCACTAACCACCTGATCCGAACTTTACACTCTGAACTGTAACTCGGTGACATATACTGTGTATATGCTATCTGGATAAAAAAAAAAAAGTCACACACATATTATACATCTAATCTTTCACCGGATGTTCCAAGATCTTGTACTGACGATGGGAAAGTCGGACCGTTGCGTAAAGTCTTCTCCAGCGCATCCCAAAGATTCTCAATAGGGTTTAGGTCTGGACTCTGTGGTGGTTAATCCATGTGTGAAAATGATGCCCCATGAACCATCGTTTCACAATTTTAGCCCAATGAAACCTGACACGCTCATGCCATAGGGGAAGGAAAAAAATCCATTGATGGAAAAACCTGGTCGCTCGGTATGTTCAGGTTGTCAGCTGAGCTCATTTTTTGGCCACATCCCGTTGCAGAGCCTAGACCTGACAGTGAAGCAGATCATGACCCCACAGGCTTGTACGGTAGGCACTTCATCACTTCCACTCACATGATCAAAGATCACATGACTTTTTTTTCTATTGGTCCACAGTCCATTCTTCATGCTCCCTTGCAAATGGAAACCTTTTTCCTGATTAGCATCATTGTTGCATGGTTTTCTTAAGACTACACAGCATGTTTAGTCCCAAACCCTTGAGATCTTTCTTACTTTCACTATTAAACATAGCTGTGATTTCTACTCTTGTTTTTTCCCATCACTCCCATCTCGTTCAGGATGTTTTTCTTCCTCTAAGATGATGGTTCAGCACTATCATTCCAGGTTTTAATGATGCATTGGACAGTTCTTAACCTAATGTTAGTAGTTTCAGCAATCTTTATCTGTAATCCATGTAATGGAAGGCGCTTAACTATTTGCTTAATAAGATTGAGGTGGTGACTTTTTTTTTTTTGCAGTGCATCTGCATTGGATTCTTTCAACTTGAACAACTTCTACAGTGGTTTCTCATGAACATGATCCTGAATGTCGGAGGAAAATGTAAGCGCTTGCTCTTGTTTTCAAGGCTACAGTAAATTCTGGCATCTGATTACGTATTATGTTCGAGGCCCTTGACATTATCTTTGATTAAATTTGATTGTAACTGGATAATATGATGAAACAATAACTGTAATAAACAACATTATATCACAATACACTTTTCTGTGTCCATGTTATTTAATACTAATAACAGACTTTATGCGGATGTTCTGAACCTTTTATAATTGTCAATTGTTATAATGTGTTAAGCTTATTAAGATTATATATATANNNNTATATATTTAAAAAAAAGTTACCAAACTATACTATAGTATGTTATGTTTTAATATCGCCGACCCGATCAGTATACTGTACAGTAAGTAGAACACAAATATCTGAGAATAAAAATATTCAAGGTGGAATTTTCCTTTAAGAAGACAAACTTATTTTTGGCCTTTTTAGTTGCCACTAAAAAAGAAAAGCTGCTTTGTGATTTCAAATTTGTCTGGAGGAAGGTATCCAGAAAACAGCAGCGGTGCAGAATCACTCCAAGGCTGCAAAGCAAAGCAAAGCAAAGCTGGCTGGCTAGCTACTGTAAACGATCCAAATTCATCCTGGGCTGAATATATTAAGCGCAGCAGCTTGGAGCGAAATGTGTCAATTTGCAATTGTTATTAGATTGTTCATGAGGTGGTTATTTAGGCCCTCCACTCGGTGAGTCAGAGCCTGGGAAGAATCTGAAGGCAAAATGGCACACTTGAAAAACTAATGACGTGCATTCACAAATATAAATCAATCTGCACTCTGGCACGAGGTAGGATGGCCAATATGCTTCCAAATTGATGCCAAAGTCTTCAAACAGCATCCGTCAGATTTTTGAAGGACAAAAATGCACTCGGCGTGGTTTATTTCGAGAGGTGATAATTGCGTCTTTGGAGCTAGCTGGGCCACTCATCTTTCTTTCTTTATCTCTCTCTCTTTCTCTCTCTCTCTCTCTCTCTCTCTCTCTATCTCTCTGACTCTCTGACTGCGTGCCCATGACTGTGCATGGTATTGTCCTCTCTCCAGCACACAAACAACATATCACACTTCTCATGTCGGAGGTTCCCCTCCCACAGTCTGTCATTTGCGGCCAGCAGCAGGGATTTTACCTGTCGGGTAGCGCTCGATGACGGGTTGGTTGTCCACCTGGAGGGTGGCATTACCCCCGCTGCGGGTGAAGCGCACTACGTGGTACTTGCCATCGCTCACGAGGACGGCTGGCTCGTCGATGGTGATGTCATCGGTGCCTACGTTGAAGATGACACAGATTTTTCCTTGCTCCTGTAAGAGAGGGGAAGAAACGAATGAAGAGAAATGCAAAGCGGTGCCGAGGTCACGTGCAGACTTGAAAGGGGAACATCTGTCTACCTGGTCATGCTGCACTAACTCACCCTTGGGAGAGCAATGCCCTGTGTAATGCAGGTGGGAAATGAAGTGTGTCTTCATGTTTTACATTCATCACCCATCCCCCCCCCCCCTCACTCTCGCTTTCCCTCTCCCCTCCTCACTGACATGTATCAGTTCTGGCATTTTCCTGCTGTTTCTGTTTTAGACTCATATCCAGCCTCTAGCAAACACAACCCGTGCCGTAAATCAGGCTGCCGCTGGGTGACGCTGCCGAGAGGCGAGAAGCTCAGGGCGGGGTTCGCCATGGCGCTATCTCTTGCTTGCTGCATCGGGGAATTGCAGGTCGCAGTGCTAATGTGGCAGGCTGCGGAAACAGAGAGAAAGCTCAGCTGTTTTACAGGCTTGTCATGACCCACTATATCCAACAGTCTGAGGCAGGTGGGAAGAAAGCCAGAGCTGGCATTCACAAACCAGCCCTATCTATCTGCTCGGACACAGCCAAGCCAGGCTGATCAAACTTCCGCCCACGTTCCAAGTTCGGATATAGCCCTCCTTCTCTTTGGCCTGAACTGTCAGCTTCTTATTTAGATGCTGATGCCTGACAAATATCAAATGCAACATATGATGAATATAAAGCATGTACCCGAGAATGAAGGACAGGGATAACAAGCATCAGTGTCTAAAATCGCAACTGTTCACCATACAGATGAGGATGAATATTCAGTACGTTCAATTTTAACATCTTCATACACCAAACAGATGTTGAAAAAAAAATCCAAATGAGCCACAATCATTCACTAATTCTGAAATTGTTATATAAGACTCGCATTGCAAAGGATGCATTACCCTACATTCACACAGACGAGTGACAAGTCGCTCACAGGTATTTGCATTACCAGGATGTGCAGCAAAGGCTGTCACATGGCCCAATGTCACACCGTGTACAGTATACAGTGTGAACATACAGTAGTATTAAAGTTGGGTGTCCCGGTACAAAATATACCATCAGGAAGTAGCACATGGTGAGATTTACAATAAAATTTTTTCAACTTTTAAAAAATTTAAACCATGTTTGAAGCTGTCAGGAAAGAAAAGTGCAGACGATGCAGATTGATTTTAAAAACCATCGCAACACAAGCGGTAAAAGGGACAAAACTGTTAACTGTTAAATGTGACCTGTGGGTATTGTAGTCCAGCACCCCATGGCACTACCCTGACCGTTCAAAGTTCAAAACTAGAGGAAAACGTGTGATTAAATGATCTCTAGTTTATTCTGTTAAAAACCACAAGCAAAATAAAGATGTTGGATATGCCTCTTTATATGTGGGCTATGTGGGCTAAAATCCAATCGGTTGCTTTTGAGATTGGCAGTAGGATGTAAAGTGTGGTTGCATAAGTTTAGTAGTAGGGCAATTTTCAATCAACAGGGTCACTCCACTGAACTGGTAAATAGGCGTTATTTTTATGAATGATGTTTGTAAGTGGTGCAGTGGGTAGGGTTAAGAGAGTAGTGAGAGGTCTTGTGCATAGTGTTGGCTGACACATTTATGCATTTATATATATATATATAAATACCGTCAATATTAACATGTTAACGTGATTTATTTAGAAATGTTAACGCATTACTATCTTTAAAAAAAAGCTGATTAATCATATGACCAAGTTTGACCCTATTGGCTTCCCATAATCGCCCAGCTGTGTGTGATAATTTCATTATAAAACGTTTTTATAATAAAAGTTTCATTTTTTAAAATAAAAACGTATCTCACGTTTCATTATAAAAAGCTTCTAGATGGAAGTTTGGATAAAACCAAAGTTGTGTGCTCGAGCTACCTTCAAGGGGAAATATGTTTACTAGAATACATTAAATGTAAGATGTGGGAGTGGTGGCTCAGCTGGCTAAGGCTTTAAGTTTTTTTCTTTTTTTTGGCTTTGATGATCTGGGTTTGAGCCGCGCTGTTGGTGGGATCGCCACACCTCATACTACCCCGTCACTGCATGCAGTGCGCGTCCCATTTGAGAGGTTTGAATCAGCAACATTTGTTCAATGTTAATATTTTTAGATATTATAAACCTGCATGATCTACCCAGTTTGTCATGCATTTCTTTATTCCAACATTGTACGTTTGTAATACAAGTAATTCTGAGTATTTTAAAATTGGTATATTATGATTTGGATTATCTAGATTAATTTTTTAATCAATTAACTGCACTAATTTATATGCATAAATATATATTTCTGCAGTTAGATAAATAAATATATAGATAGATATACACTCACTAGCTATTTCATTAGGTATACACCTTGCTAGTCCCCCATTTTTGGACATCAATTTGCTTTCAGAACTGCCATAATTCCACAAGGCATACATTCAACAAGGTGCTGGTGCAACATTCCTTAGAGATCTTAGTCCTTAATGACACGATGGCAGATTTGTCGGCTGCACATCCATGACGCTAATCTCCCGTTTCACCACATCCCAAAAGTGCTCTATTGGATCGTGATCTGGTGACTGTGGAGGTCATTTGGGAACAGTGAACACATTGTCCCAAGGCAGGATGGATCCATGCTTTAATGTTGTTTATGCCGTTAAAGTCAGACACTACCATCTGAAAGTCACAGCAGAAATTGTCCAGGATCATCAGACCAGGCAACATTTTTCCAAAGATCTATTGTTCACTTCTGGTGAGCCTATGTGAATTGTAGCGTCAGTTCCCCATTTTTCGTTGTTCGAAATAGCACCTGGCGTGTGTTCTTCTGCTTCTGTTGCCCTTCTGCTCCAAGGTTCGACATGTCACGTATTCAGAGACGCTCTTCGGCATACATCGGATGTGACGAGATTTTATTGAAGTTCCTGTTGCCTTTCTATCAGCTCGAGGCAGTCTATTCTCCTCTGACCTCTGAGGGCATTTTCACCCAGAGAAATTGCTGCTCACTGGATATTTTCTCTTTTGCAGACCATTCTCTGTAAACCCTAGAGACGCTTTTGTGTGAAAATCCCAGTAGATCAGCAGTTTCAGAAATACTCAGACAGGCACGTCTGGCGCCAACAAGCATACCTAGTTCAAAGTCACTTAAATTACCTTTTCGTCGCCATTCCGGTGCTCGGTTTGAACTCTTTCGACCATGTCTACATGCCTAAATGTGCCAAGTCGCTGCCATGTGATTGGCTGATGAAATATTGGCGTTAACAAGTAGTTGAACAGGTGGCACCTAATGAAGTGGCCGGTGAGTGTATGGCTACTTAGAGATGCAAATATATATTTACCCAAAGCATGCTTAAGGATTCCTTTTCCTTCAAAGTGTACTGGCTCCGGAGAGAGTGCTAGTGTAGAGCTTAATACTATCAGCTGGCACTCGGAGGATGGAATTCTGCCATGTGCTTCTTATCAGCCTCCGCTGCTTCCTCTCCTGCTTTCTGCCTGTCTAGCTTCCTCTCTGACAGGCTCTCTTCCAATAGGCTTGCTATCTTACTTGTAGATGACTCATTAGCCATCTGCTGAAACATGCCATGCACTGCTCAGAGCAAGGAAATCATTTCTGTTCGATGCTGGAATAGTCACATTTTGCTTCGAGAACCTGGATTCAGCTGTTGCATAGGATAGAGCATTATGTCAAAATCCTGCCCTAATGAGCTCCAACACTATTTCATATTTGGGGGGTCATCATCAGACAGAAGCCATCCAGCGCAACAGTGTTTTATCGGATCAATAGGCTTACGATGGTGAGAAGGTCGGGTGGAGGTACAGCAAAGCTTGGGCCAGCCCTGCAAACCTGGAACCATATCCAAGAACAATAGCGCTTAATAGACCCTTAGCTGATTTAGGGGGTTTTGCGCATCTCCCGTGTGCGAGGCAGAGCTCCTGGTGGCAGCCAGGGAAGAGTGGGGAGAATGAGTAATCTCTTCAGGGCAGCTGGTAACGAGCAGGCGGCGCTACGAGCCAGAGGAGAGATCGCCTGTCAACAGGCTGTCCCTGCAGGCTAGCGCACAAAACAACCAGCTCTAATCCCCAAATGCCAAACATCCTGCAAAACAAGTCTGACAGTCTGGGTTGTGGTGATGGCCAGGGGCTTTTGAGCATCGTAAGCGTCCTGCACACATGCTCTTTTCAATCACTGCTGACATTCAACGCTCCAAATCGGGTTTGTTTGCCTTCATCTCTGTACGCAAGAAGCCATTTAGTGGAAACAATCAGTGTAGTTTATAATAAGTTAAGCATTATAGTCATGTTCTCAATACTGGACACAGGGATTCGCTTTCGTACGTTCTCTGGAGCTGTATTTATATTGCAGGAACATTTCCAGCAACATAGAAACCTAAAGAAACAAGAGTTCGTTTTTTTTTCTTCATTTATGTATTTTCCGATGAAAAAAGATCCGATGGGCTACAGATCGATTAAAGTGTTTAGTGTTTAGTTCCTCCTCCAGAGAAGGTACGTTGTTGAGGGCCAGAAATGACTGTTGTAATGGACATTGCTTAGCGCTCAAACATTAGCTCGAATGAGAATGGCTTAGCCTCTCATCTGGCACTCTCAAAAAAAAAAAACCATCAGATTAAATAATACCCATTAACTTTTATTAAATCAGACACAGTGTGTACAACCGATGTGTTAGTTTTGGCATGACAGCGAATGGAATGTTTCCACACCACTTTGCTTCCAGTGGTGGAGAGTCAGACATGGGGCAACCAATTTATTGAAAAAGAAAAAGTATGAATAAAGAAGAAGTGTTTGCCTTTTAAATTTTTTTTATTTTTACATTTTGCTGTAAATTAATCGGCTGCTTCACAAATGTCTCACACAGTTTTCTTAATGTACAGCAGGTGGAGGCTGAATACAAGTGTTGTACTGTACACCCGGAGTCCAGGCATTGTGGAAATGATACACAGCGGGGGTCATGTTACAGACTAACAGGTTGATCAGGAGTCAGGAGTGTGCAGTTTTTCCTTACTTCTGAGGGTTTTCAGGTGTCATGTGAACACCTCTACTAGAATATCTATCCACAACATATCAGGGAATTGTGCAATTCTTGTTAAGCATAGTTCCAGAACTCATTAATAGTTTTTTATTTAATTGAATTTATATATAGATTTCCATTTAACGCTATTCGGGCTTTAACCCTGAAACCCCAGATGTTAGCTGATATTCTAGAGAAGAATAAGTGGAAATCTAAAGAGAAACTAAAGGAGATTTACAGGACTGTCCATCATCTCCACGGTTTATTCTCCTCACCTTTTGATTACATAGTACTGGTACAAATTTTTTAAAAGTTTAATCGACCTGAAGCCTTACTGTTGTTTGCCAGCTCAACGCTAGCCCTTCAGGTTGCAAAAGGATACGAGCTGGCGGCACAAAATAACTGTTTAAACAAACAGACACATCATAATCTGTTGATAATAAACGCTGTTGTAGAACTGTTGTATAAATGCAATATCTCACATGCCTATGACCCCTCTCATATTGTAGCTGTGCTGATTTCTAGCACAACAGCATGACCTTGAGCGTGATCTTGCTCAATTATAGTTCTCCCTGCACACAAAACAGGCGATTTCACTAATTACAGTAGTTCGAGTCTATCTGGCTGAAGAGTTGTGCTAATTAAAATCGGATGGTTAATTTAATTTATTTATTAAATGTCTGGAACAAATATGTGGCAGGGCTTCCAGTTTCTGAAACCAGGGTGTCCACCTCTGCACAAAAATGGCTCAAAACTAGAGTATTCACATTTCTATACAGTACATGATCGTCAAGAAGCAAAGGAAGCCGACGTCCTTTTCGACTCCCCGCCCAGCCGGCTCCAGCAGGTTTTGAAGAATAAAGGCTTTCAAACTAATTATTGATCATTGAATAGCAATTTCTATTGCATACAATTAAAAACTATTCTTATGATCTTGATTGTCATTATGTGAGAATGTCACTATAACCCTGAATTTCACTTTTGTCTCAACACTTTTGGTCACGAATGTGCTGAACATTTGTCCCCCAGTGAATACCACTGCGAGTCTTTGTCATCTCATGAGCTGGAACGCAGCTAAACCTAGCCTGCAGGTCTCAGATTTGTCCCTGCATTAAAGGTAAGTCCTCTCTGCAATGAACTCAATCACATCCGCCCACTCCTCCTTGCTGTCACACATCTGCCCACTTGGTCGGGCTGTCGATTGGAAGTGGAGGAGTACATGCTAGATACAGACGAGATCAATCATGTGCTCTCACCTCATCGATCTCCCTACAGTATCTTATATTTTTCTCTTTCTTTCTCCGTTCCTCCCTTTGTCATTTGGTGGTTAGGCTAACTTTAAGGCTTTTCTAGAATAAATCACTATGTAAGGCATAGCATCAAAATGAAAAAACAAACACACAAAAAAAAAACATATTATTTGATTACTGTTTTAAAATTCTGGCAAAAGGATAAAAAAACAGTCATTTCTTAGCTTTATTTGTCTGAAATAGCAGATACAAAATTAGGGTTGAAATAATCAGATCAAAGCCAGCCGGTACGTTACAGCGTATCATTCTTAGCCAGCTTTAGGCATCACTTTGGAACCATATTTTGAAATGATTGATGAAATGGCCAGAAGAGGATTGTCCTCCACGAAACTATCGGAGATTATGTTGATTGACTGAGGTGAAGCAAACAGCTTTTCGTCAAGGACTATTAGAAGATTTCGTACTGAACAGGGTTTAAAATCGACTCTCCTATGCACGATTGGACTTCGAGGTGGTTTAAGCTATAAATGAAGTAAGCACCCTGTATCTGGCAGATTAGATGCACTCTATCGAAACCAAAGTACAGTATGCAGGCACCTGACCATACCATATATCTGTAGTATTTCTTCCCTAAAAATGCTGGAGGCACACAATTGTCCACAGCATTAAGACATATTTTCACTGGAACTAAGATCCCCAAATCTGTTCCAGCTATACAATGACCTTGTGCACAAAGTGAGTTCCATAAAGAGATCATTGGAAAGGTTAAGCTGGGCATGCACTACATGGCATTTGAGAGGATTTTGTTTAGGATTCAATTTTATACTACAGTAGATTGTACCATTAGCACAAGTTGTGGCTAGTTGGCATGGCAAGTTGGCACAGAAATCTGTAAGTGCATAAGGGAGACAGGCTAAAATCGTGTGTAAGGAGAACAGATAGAGAACAGACCACTCCCGATATGAGTCGCAGTATATCGCATTGGTGAATATGTAACGTCAACAGCAATGGACATGACGGAGACGGAGAATCGTTCGCTCCCCCAAGCTCGGGTCTTCATTTATTTATTCAGCATGTACTTCCTAATTCATTCATTCATTCATTCATTTATTCATGTATACTCCCAGAATCTTTTCATATTGTGAAAGCCGTGTACAGAGGAAGAGCTCAAGTGCAAGCCCTGACCTCAACCCCACTGAATACCTACAGTATGGTAATCACTGAAATGCCAATTTTGTGCCAGCCGTTCATGCTGGACATCAGTGACTTGCCACTTGTGTCCTTGTGGGTGAATGGACAGAAGCTCCCAAAGCCAATTTCCAAGAAAACCTTCACAGAATATAAAAAGCTCCTACAGTGGCAAAAGCAGACAAATCTGCATCAATATACTGTACATGGCCATGGTTTTAGAAAGAGATGCTCAGTACTCAGGTCTTCATATAATTCCAGGGTGAGTGAAAAATTATTCACACTCAGGTTATATGAAAACTTATTTTATTACATTATAGTGCTTTCCATTCCATATCTGCAAACAAAATTTGGACTGATACACTAAGGAAGGTCAAAGTTAAGGTCAAAGAGAATTCCTCTTCTGTGGGGGAGAATGTTTGAAATGTCTCCATTGTCCTGCTTCTTAAATATGTAAAAAGATGTGAGCGAATGTAGCTGTTGCAAGATGGGAGCATGACATTCTTTTCAACATAAAAGCAGACACAGATGGGAAAAAGAGAATAAAAAAAAAGAAGACATTTCAATTGTCCTGAAGTTTTTATTAGAGGCACATGGATTCATCACTACGAACCTGAGATTAAACAGCAGTGTTTAATCGCGAAAAACCTAGAAAAAGTTCAAAATTCAACCGTCAGATGGAAAATCAATGCTTACAGTTTTCCGGGATTCCTCAAGGGTCAGTACTGGGACATTATCAGGAAAAAGGTTCAACAGTGCTCATTACAGTGAGATGCTTATTAAAGAGCTGAAGCCTAAACTTCGGATTAAACGCGGAGGACTGCTATCTGAGGGCCATAGTGATCTGGCATGACGAAGCACGTCTGCACAATTCTGCCCATACTTTCGACAAGCTGCTAAAACTCCGTTCTGACATTTTAAAGCATTCCCCCTACAGTTCTGATCTGGCTCCATCAGACTTTGACCTGTTCGGTCTCCTGAAAGCAGCTCCATGAGGCTGAAGATTGACTTCTGATGAAGAAGCGAGGACGGCAATGCATTAGTGGCCAAAACATTTTTACTGAGGGAAATACAAAAGCTTGGTGATGGATTAAAAATTGTATTGACAAGCAACAAGATAATAAAAAAAATGTTTTTTTTTTTCCTTTTCTAAATGAAATTCTACAGCCAGAGTGCAGATAACTTTTGACTCACCCTTCTATTTGGCCGTAGATGCACATTGATGTGGATAATGTATTCAGCTATTTTGGGCAAATAATAACCTGCATCAAATAACCATTCTTCAATTTCTGTTCTGGCACAAAAACCGAATGACTAAAAAAAGTACACATCCCTTTTTTTTTTTTCGTTTTTTTTTTGCTGTGAATGTAAACTACTAGCGATTTCAGATATGCTAATATTAATATTACACATCTCATTTCAAGATTAGATGCATTTGGGTGGGCTTTCGCATGCATTCTATGTTTATTGCTCTCAAAGCATCTCCAGGGCTACTTAACATGTCCTTGAATTTCCTATTAATGTTACAAGCGGATGCATAATTGCTTTGAAGCACCATTAAAGCCCTATACAGAATGAATTATGATTTCTGAATGGGCGTATTTCAGGCACAAATGCTGGATCTGCCCTTATCTTTATACTCCTCTCTGCAAAAACCGAGCTCATGTTCAAATCAAAGCTGATCTGATTTAATAATGCGGCACAGCCGGGTTTCTGGTTTAAACTCTAAAGTTGATGGTGTTTGGCAGAAAATAGATTGCAGATTTCTGGAAGCACAATAACGCTCATTAGGCGTCTCGCACCTAATCTGACTGAAATAATCAGCCTGCACATAGGCAGCGGCAAACACAAAGCGACAGTCATTGCTACACTCGTATTCAGCCATTTGCCACGGCCGCCTTTCAATTTCGCCGCTTGCCATTATTTTTGGGGACGATTTTCGTTTAAGGAATTCCTCTTCTTCTTCTTCTTCTTCTGTGGGGGAGAATGTTTGAAATGTCTCCATTGTCCTGCTTCTTAAATATGTAAAAAGATGTGAGCGAATGTAGCTGTTGCAAGATGGGAGCATGACATTCTTTTCAACATAAAAGCAGACACCGATGGGAAAAAGAGAATAAAAAAAAAGGGACATTTCAATTGTCATGAAGTTTTTATTATAGGCACACATTATGTCTTGCAGCATAGGGTCTGCATTTAAAAGTCTGACAAGCATTCATGTTCTGTGCTCTTCTCATGAAGAAGCCTCACGTTCATTAAAAAAAAAAAAAAAGAAAAAAAAAAGCTGTCCTACTTTTTTTTGTGTTAAAGCCGAGAGGTAAGATTATAATGATGAGAGCTGCTGATAGTAATAATGGGATGTTTCTTAGGCTATCTAATAAGAGACAGGCGTCTGGGTTGGAACATGGAAACAGCACTGATTAAAGACAAATATATCTTTCCAGGTCACGAGCGAGGGTTGCCCAGAGAGGCTGAGATTTAGTTGGGTACCCACCAAGTTCACCTGCCTGTTTGCTCACAAACGCTGCATGCTAATAAGTCACAGCACATGACCTTCACACTTAATCAGAGCCCAAGGACAGGCCTGGACAGCCAAGGCTCTTTCAATAGGTCCTCCCAATCCCCCCCTGCACTAATATGCATTGTGTTTAAAATAGCTAGCATTAAACTTATTACATGCCAAGACAATTAGACAATTAAACTCCTACACCATTAAGAGCTTCTCTGATGATGCTGATGATTCAGGACTTCCTGATGGTGGAGCACTGAAGCCAGAGAGCCCTGAGCAGGAATCAGGTGGCTGATCTCGACTGGTAACAAAACATTTCCCTTTACATTGCAAGTACGACAGAGCCCGGATTTATATTCTTGGTCTTTCTCCTGATTGGTTCCCTTCTTCGTTCTCTTCTTGTGGTTAAGCTGTCTGCCAAATTATACTCCCATGTGACTCTGCATCATGCATACCAATGGACTGTGCTGTGCTCAAGTGGGAAAACCTAAAAGTAATTGGCCGCATTCTGGTCACATGGATGAGCATTAGGGAGGAGCAATAATCACCTCAATTTTAATGACTGTCTAGACATTCCAGTGGCTGATCATGGTTTTCTCGACAACAGCAGTGATGCATCTGCACTTTAAATTGCCGAGCTATGCTCCTTTGACCCTTCTATAGCAAATTTAGTGGCTCACTTAACTAAAGCGGTACAAATGCTGGAATTTATTGAAGAAAGAAAGGACCAGATTTAAGAAGAGCATTTTCTCGTATTAGATTCCGAGCCAAGCCTGAAGAAACAGCTTGGGATGAGTCTAGCCTGAAGGTGTAGCAAGCGTTCTGTCAATGCACCTGCAGTTTTTAATAAAAAACAAACAAACAAAAGTAGGTAGACTTACGGTCAGGTAAGTAAAACATACAGTAAGAGTGGCTGGGGAGAGGTGCTTGGGCAGTTAGAATAGTTGCTAAAACGTCTATACATGTCCACACATACTCCCACACACATGTTATTGACCTACTGTAACTACTAAAATACATATTCTAATGGGAAACATATTAAGCAAGGGCTATATACTGTATAAAAGTGTTCTGACAATTCAGGTGTTTCAATCATGTCTCGTATCCCCAGTGAGGAGTAATCTTAATGCTTCAGCATACCAAGACAGCTTGGACAATGCTACGCTTCCAACAACAGTTTGGGGAACGCCCTTTTCTATTCCAACAAGCAAACCCTATAAAAACATGGTTTGATGAGTTCGGTGTGGAAGAACTTGACTGGCCCTAACACAGAGCCCTGTGACCTCAATCCCATCGAGCACCTTTGGGATGAACTGGAACTGAGATTGCGAGAAGACAGGCCTTCTCGTCCAACATCAGTGCCTGACCTCATAACTGCTCTACAGAATAAACGGGCAAAAATTCCCAGAGAAACAATCCAAAATCTTGTGGACAGCCTTCCAAGAAGCCTGGAAGCCTTTCAGGGGTCCAGCTCCATATTGACGTATATGTATTTGGATACAATGTCATTGCAGAATTGTCCAAATACTTTTGCAGGGTTAAATCCTGTAGAATAATATACAGTACTGAAATGTACTGCAGTGGGGATTTTCTTTAAAATATTTGGATTCGTGAAGATTTGAAAAACAAGTTCTTAAGGCAAAAAAAATGTTTGGAACCAAATTTTAGTTATAGGAACCAAAGTTTTTCATTATTTTTTCAAATATTGCTCTCATAATAATATATTTAATGCACTTGAGCTTCTGCACTGACCCTGCTGCAACTTTTGTTCACTTTTAACAAGGTGTCAAGTCACCTTCTAGTTTGCCCTCATGGTTTCCTTAACGCATACCGTGCAGCTCTGCAGTCATGCCACAGGCGAAACACTCCTTCCCCAAAGGCGCTTCATCTCATATTCAGAGCACAGAGTGCGGTGACTCCAGGTTAGCACCTGACAGTAGGCCCTGCATATCGGACAACCATAAATCATCTACGGCTGCAGCTCGGTGGACTGTGAACCCAACAAACACATACAACTTATTTTCACCCCGGCTGTTGCTGATCCGCTGATTCTGAGCAGGGACTATAGAAACGACCTGGCCTCCGAGTTTGGAGGAATATAATATGGGAGTGAAGAAGGTTGCATTAGCACTGTGGAATATACCGCTAGACCAGAGCTTTTCAGCTCAGCTATTGTCTACATGGAAAAAATCTCGTTCCGTGCTTTTGTGTCTGTACTATACTGACAAAAGATATCTGTATCAACAAACATTATACACATGTGAAACTTAACAGTAATAACCAGAGGTGAAATAGGTAATAACACTTGCATCTTTACTTTACTTAAGTACATGTTTCACATGTCTCCGTACTTCACTTGAGTAGGTTTGTACATTCTACAACAAAAATCTGTACTTTCTACTTCACTACATTTCTGCATGGTGTTGCGTTATCCAACCCCACTGGTGCCACTTGCTGAGTGTTATGCATAATTGCATGATTTGCCTTCCACCTAGGAAACTTTTAATCCTGTAGCAGGTGTTTAAAAACTGAAGCGGGGATGATTGCAGACAGCAATGAAACAACATGTCCACAATCAGACAGAGAGAGAGAGAGAGAGAGAGAGAGAGAGAATTTTTATTTTAACTTTAGGTACTTAAGTAAATTTGACTGCATGTACTTTTCTACTTTCATTCAACCAGATATGCAAATGTAAGACTTCTACCTTTACTGAACATTTGACTTAGTGTATCTTTACCTTTATTTAAATATAGAATTTGTGTACATTGCCTACCTCTGGTTATAACTAATCCAAAATAGATGGCTTTTTGAGAACAGTTATTAAAATATGACACATGAAGCAGATGTTTTTCTCTCAATCACTGTTTCACACTTACAGGTTTAGTCAAAGATAAATTTAGCAAGAGATCTTCACTGCATAACATTAATTTAGGGCTGTACAATTGACATTTGATATGTGGCATCAGTTTCTGACTTAATGGAATAAGGAAATAATACTGAACCTAACATCTCGCTGTCTTCTCTCTACTCTCTCTCTAATAATCTGTAAAGCACCTGAAAAACTGACGTTGCAGGGTTTACAAAGAGTGGTGCAGAAAGACGGCACACTATAACACAAGGCATATGGACACACAAGGCATATGGGCTATAACATTAAATGATCACAACAGCTTCTACTCTGAACTGAAATCTAATTCCATAGATACAGAAACTAGACTGTTGATGATTGGGGAAATATTACAGTGAAGTTTATCATAGCTCCCAAATTATTGTGCTGTAATACAGTATGGTGTTTGCACAACATATGAACTGCATCAAGACCGGTTTCGTACAACAGGTCTTGGAATGTAAGCAGGTTTCCCCCCCTTTCAGCTTGTTTGCAAGTTGCAGTTGTTGAACAGTAATTTTTAAGTTGGAGGATCTATTTTTTTGGCATTTGACAAGGCTGTATATCTAAAGTGGTGGCTCAGGAGGTTGAGGTTCTATGTTGCTAATCAGAGGGGTCAGGGGTTTGAGCCACCACCAGGTCACCATTGGGTTCTTGGACAACAACCTTAACCAGTGCAATACCGGTCCCAAGCCCAGTTAGAAAACAAGAGGGGGCCTCCGAGTGGCGCAGTGGTATAGTGCTCGCCCTATCATCCGGGGATCAAACTCGCTGTTGGTGATGCTGTTACCTCTCACAGCCGGAGGCCTAAAGACAGCTGATTGGCCGAGCTCTCTCAGAGGGGAGGGATGAGAGGTACTTGGTGCTCCCACATTAATCACGGCTCTACAGTCAATCGGGGGCGTCCGTGAGCTCACGCAAGCGGAAGGAGCGGATAGCGCTGTCCTCCGAGTGTGTTACGCCGCCACCAACGATTCGTGAGGGAGCGGTTTGAAAAGATGCGGTCGGATGGCATTACGTGGTTCGGAGGAAACACATGATAATCTTCGCCCTCCCGGCTGAATGCTAGTAGTAGCCTTAATGTGGGAGCCCCCTAGTGACAGGGAGGAACTGGACACGACTAAATTAGGGAGAAAATCTGGGAAAAAAAAGAAAACAGGAGGGTTGTGTCAGGAAGGATATCCGGACTAATACCTGTGCCAGATGTTTTGATCAAATGATCTGATGTGACAACCCATCTATATGCAGGTTTTTTTTGTTGAGCATTGGTAAAAAGTTCTTTTCATTGAGACCAGGGTTCACATCATGGTCAGGGCAGCAACTTGCTTGCAGAAAGAAAGCAGCAGAAATATTGAGGTGTCCAAGAATGTATCTGCAGGAACATGGTCCCCAGGGTGAATTTGCCAAGGGTTGACAGATAAACATAAATGCTCTTAATAAACACTGATTTGAGTTCGTATTTTCAACACTTTGTTTGGATCAGTTTTTTTTTCCAGTGCCAGGTAGTGAACAATAGTCCAACACCATGGCGTCCAAATGTCCATAAAAATTCCTAAAGGGTTGTTACTATAGTTCACTTTCTCTTTCACTGACCTGGAAAAGAAAAATACCATTAGTATTCTGGCAAGTAAGTGCCAATGCTAGTCCAGCCGATGTTAAAGTCAGCTGGATCTTCATCAGAGGTACTGAGGGGATGACATGGCCTCATTTACTAAACCGGGTGGACAGCTGGTATCTTTCCACATTTCTTTCTAGGTATTTATGTAGCTGCAATATATCTTTCATAAAGCAGTCTAATTTGTAGTTTATGCCAAGCTAATGTCAACACAATATCATATTTTGTTGAGCCATGTGCATTTAATCAATTAATATGTTTAAAGTGTCCAATCCAAAGGATTGTCTTTCCTTTGGTCTCAAAACAACCTCCACTGTGTGTCATAGATTCCATAAGATGTCGGAAACGTTTAATTAAGATTGTGGCCCAAGTTGACTTGACAGCATCATGCAACTGATGCAGATTTTTCAAACAGATTTTCATGCTGTGACTCAAAGACGTTCACTCAGAGGTGTTCTACTGGAGATTCAGATCCAGTTACGGGGAAGGCCCCTGGAAAACTCATTGTCATGTTCATGAAATCAGTTGTCATTGTGACATGGTGCAATCTCAGGCTGTTTACATCAATCCAGTAGATGAGGAGGTAAATTGTGGCAATGAAGGGATGTACATCGTCAGCAACAATGCTCAGATAGTCTGTGGCAGGCAAGCGATGATTGATCGGTATTAACCAAAGTCCCAAAGTGTGCCGCAAAAACATCCCCCATACCATTTCATCATCGCCGCCAGTCTGAACTGTCTTAACACCATTCACACACCTGCTGCCCATTGGATGTTTTAAAATAAACTCCCGAGACTATTGTGTGTGAAAATCCCAGAGAGATCAGCAGTTATAGAAACTCAGACCGGCCCGTCTGGCACGAGCGATCATCCTCAGTCAAAATACTCCCAACCATTCTAATGGTAACCCTAAGCTGCTGGGCCACATCGGCATGATTTTATCCATTTCTGATTAGAAAACCGCATGAATGGGCAGGTATACAAACATTCCACATGTGCTCAGGGAGTGTATTGTGGAATGTATAATTAGACTGGCAAGGGATTGAGTGATTAAACATATATAAAATACACCAGTTGCCTTTATCTTCATAACAGAGCACAGGATGGTAGGATCATGGTCAGTAATCAAATGTGCATTAGGCAGCTCAATAAGGGCTGAGAAGTCATATCTCAAGGAAAGATCGATGTCTAACTGGTATATGCTGCGTCCTAAAAGAAAAACACATTATCTTGATTTGTTTACAAAATAATAATGGAATAAATTGTGAAGAACTCACAAATCTTAGGCAGCCCTCGGCACCATCAAACAAGCAGACGGCTGATAAAAACACGGCACACATTTTTGTAAAAATGACCTGACAAATGCAGAGGATTTGTAAAAGCAGATTAAAATGCCTCATAGGATTGTTAAAATGGTTATTTCACCGGCAACACAAACTTAGCCAGAGATGTGCAAATGGATTCTACCAGTGAAAGTAATCTGTAGCACCCGCCCTCCAGGCAGAAAAAGACAATGCCCGATAAGCATCGCTCTATCTACTGTACTTACCCGAAGAATAAACAGAAAAATTCCAAAAGATGAAAATATAAAAAGGAAGGCTTTTAGGAAGATGCTAATGAAAAAAGGCTCGTTCCTCCTTCTAGGTTCACCATTAAAAGCTGCACATTTTTATCAAAGCAAATTTATGAACTAATTGATATCTCTTGCAATCATAAGGAAACAAGTGCATCACAGAAATGACCATCTCATCATGACACATAAAAAAAACTAAATCACACTACGTAGCTAAAAGCACATCATTCCACAGTGAGGGCTAAAAGTAGTAAGGCAACATATGCCATATATTAGTTCTCTCTGTGTTTCTCGGTCATCTGAGCCACCATTTTTCAGCAAGAGGGAAATGGATGCCACGTGGCAAAATCTGTGAGAAACTGGCTTTGTGACAATGGCATTCAGCTTTTGAGAAATGGCCTGGCTCATCTCCAGGCCTAAACCCAATAGAAACCTCTTGGACAATGGTGAAGATGGGAGTCACAGTAGAGAAACCATCTTCTATTAGATGGTTTTCATCTTCATTACCATACTGTAATCTTCAGGAAGCAATCAAGCAGGCATGGATTGAGAGAGTGACACCGGAGTACTGCAGACATCCTTCTGACTCCGTACCCAGCCAGATCCAGCAGGTTTTGAAGAATGAAGGATTTCATACTGAACATTGATTGTTGTAGAGCAATTACATTTGATAAAATTGTAAATATTAAAAACATTAAATTTCGACTACAAGAAGCAGTAGTAGCGGCTCCAAGGGTCAGGAATCATGCTGCACCAGGACAAGACATTTTGGGGTAGTTTTATGCGAATTAGAAAAAAATGTAAATACTTAATGGCCACCAAGTTGTGCTTTTATACCACTCACTCACTCATCATCTATACCGCTTAATCCTGTATTCAGGGACACGGGGGGCCTGGAGCCTATCCCAGGAGACTTAGGGCACATGGCAGGGTACACCCTGGACAGGGTGCCAATCCATCGCAGGGCACACACACACATACACTCACTCATTCACACACTACGGGCAATTTGGGAATGCCAATTAGCCTAACCTACATGTCTTTGGACTGTGGGAGGAAGCCGGAGTACCCGGAGGAAACCCACCAAGCACGGGGAGAACATGCAAACTCCATGCACACAGAGACGGGAATCGAACACGGACCCTGGAGGTGCAAGGCGGCACGGTTGTGTAGTGGTTATCAGTGTCGTCTTGCAGCCCTTTTATATCAATTAATACAAATTTTACTGATTACAGAGGGGTGTTCAAGTCAAAAGAGGACCAGAAATTTTTTCATGAAAAGCACAGTATGGTGATGAGACTCTTAGCCGCAGTAGAACGTTTAAATGGTGCAAACATTTTAAAGAATGTTGTACATATGTGAATGACAATCCTGGTCGAGGTGACACTGGGCCCACTGCACTTGTTCACACAAACACTTAGCGAGTGGAGCTCCTGATCCTTGAAGATCGATGAATATCTTGCGGCAATCTTGTGGAAGAGACACATCTTCTGACTGTACGCACAACCTTTCACAAACACCACTTGGCCAGCAAGTTATTGCCACATCTCCCGGATTTTATTTCCACAAGGGAGTTCCTGGGAGGCCAGCGTTTTCAGATGTGAAGCACATCATGGCTACCGCGTAATGAGAACATTTCTACCTTGACAAATTCATTAGTGTTGCAGGGTTGTTATATCGAGAAATTAAGATAGTGTTCTCGTATTTATGATGTTTAAAATGACGTCATTATTAACCTTAAATCAGTGGGGTCACATACTATTGCTGGAAGATGCATATCCAAATGCTTTCTACTGGAATCAGTGACAATTTTTGATTCCCATTAATTATAACTAATGTATGGTTAATTTAATTAGCTTCTGCAAAAGTACAAATTGGAACTGCAATAAAAATGTAATTACTAATTATATGACACATGTAATTAATAAAGCTTCGTTAATCAAAGCAATCAGCATAAAAGCTCACGAGTGTAACATTTTATGAATCCCATTTTACCATTTGAGAGATTTTATGTGCTTTCTTTTGTCTGGATTTTTTTCCTTAATCATTCCCACCTGTCTAGCAGCTCTCCGGCATCAAACAACCGCTTCCAACCTGGGAGGGCAAACTTTATCACATGCATCTGAAACCAGACGAACTGCTGGTCATGCCATATCAGCTTGTGGTGATACATACTTGGAGGAAAGTAACATCTGCTAGTGTGTGCTCAAAGATGGTTGTGATATTTCGATATTGGAGAGCAAGCACTGTCTGCGACCCATCTCCTTCTGAGAGCACAGACAATTTTGCTCCCTATAAGACTCCCATCTGGCTGAAGCATCACCCTGTGCTCAAACAGGACTACGTTGGTGATCTGTAGATTATTATTATTGTACCAGGCCGTCTTGTACTTGATAGCCAAGTACACACCACCAGCGCTCCACTGCCCATGATTTAATAAAACTTCAAATATGCCTAAATACAGTACACATTACCTGTATTGGCAAATTACAGCAATGAGGAATATTGGAGAACTCAAACAAGACAGTATAATAAGAATATGGATATTAGAGTGCATAATGATGTTGGCATCTGAGATGTGAATTGGCTGTAATTTTTAAATATAGGTCAGTGTTAATGTAGTAAGGCGGATTAGCACTATGGCCTTGCACCTCCTGGGTTCGGGTTCGACTGCTGCCTCGTTTGCATGTTCTCCCCGTGCTTGGTCGGTTTCCTCCAGGTTCTTTGGTTTCCTTCCACAGTTCAAAGACATGCGGATTAGTCTAATCAGTGTTCCCGAATTGCCGTATTGTGTGAATGAGTGTGTGAGTGTACGGTATGTGTGTGTCCTGCGTTCGATTTAGATTTCATAGTTTCTAGTTACGATTCCTGTGTTCGTTTTTGTCACATGACTCTGAACTAACTCTGCACCGACAGTGGTGGAAAACAGATGCTCGGAAAATGTAATACCTGCCCTACAGTCATGTGAATTTGTGTTTATTAAACTTGTTAAAAGAGAGAGACACTGTAGAGAGAGAAGACATGCAAATTTCTGATATAACATTTCAGTAAATTGGCCTACACAGTTTCACTCTATTAATTCTTCCGCGTATTAGACTTGTTCTCTTGTTGAGCCCTCGCATTCCCATTGCATTATAAGCATAGATAAGAGTTACTCAAGAGATGGAGAAAATTGCTGAGTCAATGTGCAGCGCTTTCAAGATGGAGCCCACTGTTTCAGGAACAGGTGCTCCTTTAATTATGAGGCAAGGCACCACCATTTGACAGATTTTCCCTCCGTTTTTAATCATGGCACATCTGTCCAGGGGATACACACTGCTAAAAAGACTGATTTCCCCTGAGGAGAGGCCCCCCCAACCCTTTGCATCTGTTCCTCAGCCTAAAGTGCTCCACAATAAGTCAAATGTGAGATGGATGCCCTCAGCCTGAGGCAGGAAGGGGGAGTTCAGCACTGTAGAACCTCCAAGCGCAGCAATATTTCAAGGCGAATGGTAACTTTTGTAGATGTTCTGTGGTCAGGAGTGCACAAGATGTGCAAGTATGGAAGCGGGCTACTGCGTGTAATATGAAGACCTGGCTCATCACAACAGACTTTTGACTGAGAGCCAGGATAAAAAAAACCATCTATTAAAACCCCTGGGATATTTATCGTCCATTTGTCCGAAGGCGACACATCCAACAGTCTCCTGAAAGATGGGCGTCTATAGGCAATCTAATACTGGTGCCCAAGAATTGGTCTAATACAAATGGCTGTCTGGAGCAATCACCTCTGTCACTGTTGACAGTAGGGCATGGGAGTGAAGACTCAAATGATCAATTGGCTTATTAATCGAACCCATGGTAAGATTGAGATAAATCCACTGGGCGAGATATTTCAGCTACTTAATTTCACATTCATAAATCTGTTTTTGGCCTAGAGTCATGTTCGACAGATTCTCAGAAGGATGTTGCCTTGAATCAAAAAGTTCTAGACGCCTTCATTTCATTGCATTCATCATCTCCGTTCCCAACACTGACTCGAAAGTTCCTCTATTGTGCAGATTTCAGAGCACCCAATAGACCTACTGTAAATCAACCAATCAGCTATCAAATGAGAGGTCTTCGTAAAATATTAAACAGTGCAGAGAATGGGGTACCCCAGGACCCGGGTAGGGAATCTATGATCTACACCCCTCCTGCAGCTCAGCACAGCTTAGCTGCGGCACCTCTCACCCAATACTTGCTTATACTGAACAAACTCAGCCACACAGATCAGAGAGCTCTATTAATCCATCAGCTCCCCCCCACCCCCTCCTGACAAGTAGGGTGGCGAACCCCCACGGCACCTTCATTCCAAAATGCCTGTGAGATGATGGAGGCTAGAGTCTCAGTAAAGATCGATACACAGCCACCCTGGAATACCAAACCACTCTGCTGCTCATTACTGGCAGTGAGAGCGGCTGGTCTGCTGATGGCACCGCCTCATTCATCAGCCCACGCCTTCCTGCAGGTCTCAGACTCCGTGGGCGAGAATGTGGAGCCGAGCATCATCAGCCTGGAAGCGGGTAGTGCTAGAGGGATGGACACTGCAGGTCCGCTATGACAGGACATGAACAAATGCAAGTCCGGCATGGAAGGTAGAACACCTTAAGGCTTGTATTTCCCCGGGGTGTGTGTTATGTTCTCGTTGAACCCATGTCACTGCTGTACTTATGACCGAATGAGTAATGTGTCCTTGCTTTTAATTTCTAAAGCGAAGCAAAGCAAATACTTCTGCATGAAGGACAAGTATTGAGGAGAAATCTGTGCTGATGGTAAAAGCAGGGGCGAACCATATTGTAACCCGCGTTTTATGCCTCGCCATAAACTTTACAGACTTGCTTTTATTTACAACAGACCTTCATACATTATACACGCCAAATGACAGGTGCTTGATGGTGTGAAAATCAATGTTAAGCGATGCCCTTGTGTAGAGCGAGAATAAGCTCCGGGGCTAGGACTGCATCTAACAGAAAGACATTTTGCAGATGAGCCATCAAAACAGCCATCTGACAGAGCTCACACAAACCCAGCCTTTCAGCACTAGAAACCACCATTGTTGAGTTTAAAGACGGCAACAAGCGAGGGGGAGGCTCTGAAAACAAACGCCACTCTGTGTATGGCCAAGCAGCTGCTGTCAGACTGTTTATTCCTGGACTGCTAAGGAGGCTTCAAATGTTAAAGCCTACGTCTTAGACTGCATTCATTTCTTATCTTATAGATAATGCACATTTTTTTAACCTCACCTGGAATATTATCATAAGGAAAAAGAGCCATTTTCCAACATGATACCATCACAGGTCTATGCTATGCTATTTTAGCCGTTATCACGTTTTTACTGTTACTATATTCATGTTCTTTACACTACGGAGATGAATGTTCTCACCAGGCACCTCTAATCTTTCCTATGAGCTGTGCTATCGCTTCATCTTATCTGGGGCAAATGACAAAGCGTATTTGCACAGCTTGAGATCAGAATATGGCCTCAATGAAGCTTCATAATTTTTTACAGTGCCTGAAATGAATAACTCAACTTGAGATTTTATCCTACTTTATTGGCATTGAGGTTTTATTTCAGATGTCCCAAGGGTTCCCGAACCGCAAGTAACATCTGTAGAAGTGGCATGCTCACGACTTGACTCGAGTTCCCAGGTGACAAATCAACCAAGCCAGAACAAATGAACCAAAGCTTCTAATCACATACCGTACAGAAATACACCGCTTTAAGCTTTGATGCTTGAACTAATGCCAGTGACGATCAGAGTTGTGGGGGGTAACGGAGTACATGTACATCATTGCTGCATCTTACAGATCTGTATCTGTACTTTACTTGAGGAGTTTTTATTAGAGGATACTTTTTACGTTTACTCTGCATATAAGTACAGCCAATGCCTGTACTTCTACTTAACTATATTTCTGCATGGTGTTGTTTGCCTAAACAAAGTTGTTGTTGGTCTTTCGGTTGCTCAAATCGAAGGGTTAGGGTTAGGGTTAGGGCTATCCATAGAGTTTTTTTTTCTTTTCCTGATACCCTTCATGATGCAAAACTGACTTTTTATCCGGGTTTGGGACTGGCTCTGCATCCAGCGGCTGGAGTTTGGGTACTGGGTGGGAATTAAACCCAGGACTTTTGAATGGCAGGTGAGAAACCTACCACAGAGCCACCGATGCCCTGATCATCACCTATATACAGTGGCGTGTTGTATTTGAAGTGAGGCCACCTGCTGACTATTATAAGTAAATGCATGACTTGCCTTTCCTTCGAGACACACCTAATAATGTAATAAGGTGTTTGAAATCAGAAATGGAGCTGGTTGCAGACAGTAACGAAAGTTCACAATTTGGAGGTAAAGAGAGATATAGACAAAGAGAGAGAAAGAGAGAGAGAGAGAGAGAGAGAGAGAGAGAGAGGTAGTTTTTTTCACTCTGAAAAAGTCTACTGTAAGCTAAGGCAAGCCCAGTACGTTTGATCTATATAGTCAAGTCAATTTAAAGGTGAATACTTTGCACTTTTACTCAAGTACATTAGTAAATAGATGGCTTATACTTTTACTTAGGTAATATTTGCCCTGGGGAATCTATACCTTTACTCAAGTACAATTTTTTTCTACTTTGCCCCCCACTTGTGATAATAAGCCAAAGTTATCGGTTTACATGTAACTGGCCATTCAATGTATTCATCTTACCGTGACCTACTCCTTCAACAGAACAGCCGGGTAGAGTCTTTAAACACATGTTAAATTTTGGTACTCACTATGTGTAGCTGGAGGAAGTCTCCCAGGCCCTGTGTGCTTTCCACCTGCACCAGGATAGCATCTTTCAATTGAGTGCTAAAACCAACAGCCAGCCGGTCCGCTCTCGTGCTTGGCCGCTCATTTGGTGCCCATGTGTATGTGATGAGAGCGCCTCCTTTCCCAAATATATATGTGGTCCCAGCTGGCAGAAAGAAATGAAGAAAAAGAGATTGATTAAGCATTTGGTGAAAGGTTAAATAAGGCAGTGTTGGGAAAAAAAACGTATTTAACAAAGAAAAGGTGTCAGGTTGAATGATAAAGTGATCAGCCAAGCTAAGATTTTCACATTCACTTTGTGCAGAAATTTAAATGATAATGATAATGATAATGATATATATATATATATATATATATATATAAATCCTGCCATTTGTTTCACTGTGCATTAGGCACTTAAGCTCATCTTTGGTTTGGATGTTCTTTCACAAAATATTACATCTGAAGCAAACAAACCACAGCCTGCAGTGTCAAATAAGGGGATGTCATCCTCTGCTGACTTGTAGCTTAACAGCCCCGTTGCTCATGAAAGCCATGATCATGTTCTAATCAAACTTTATCCTAGTTTCTGACCTTTTGCTGGGCTGCCTGTGCAGTCAAGCGCTAATATGGAACAGGGTTTGGGCTGTTTGGCTGAGACACACTGGTGTTGAGGCACATGAGTATGTGACAGGGAAATAATACCAGGCTACAAAGAGCAAGAGTGATGGCTGGCCCACCCTGTGTAGCACAACGCTCAGAAGTCTGTGCTGCGAGGTTAAAGTAAGAACCCTCTCAAATTACCCCAGAATCATTATACAAAACGTCAAGAATTTGCAACACAAGTTTTTGGTTTTCCGGAATCAACACGGGGTCAAATTTACACATAAAGGGCCAAAAATAGACAAACTGCACATCTAATGTTTGGTTAACGTTTGGTGCCATAGGAGGTTTTACGTTCTGGTGCTTTTGGAAGCCAGTCAACAAGATTCTGGCAGAATTCTGTTTGGGTATTTGGCCACTCTTCGTAGTTGAAATAGCAGTGTTTAGTTAAATTTGTTGAATTTCTGGCAATGATATGACTTTTTAAAAATATTTTTTTATCTGGTTGCAGCATGATCCATTCCACAAACAGCTTTAATGTGTGCACCTGGCCATGTTGCCATGTCGGAACTCTCAGTTTCCAGCTTATGATATATCCAGCTTATCCACGCAGCCAACTGCAAACTTTACTCAAGCTTGAAGGTGTAGATTCATTAGCATGGCAGATGTTCAGTCCCTGGTGATGGACATGAGCAGTTAAGTCAAGCTGTGGTTATACAGTAGCTCGACCATTTAATTGGACTCCTGTCCTTGTCCCATTATACACGCACAGCAGGGGAACCAATGTACTGTATGTTTGACTCAGCAACAATAGATGGCAATATGCTCCCTTTCAGCTTGTTAGTATTGTATTACTGGTTGACCTACTGTATTATGTCACACACCAAAATACTCAAACAAATTAGCTAGTGGCAAACTGGTACCAGATGAAAACATGGACAGCTTTACAGCTTTGTACATTTTGTACATAATGTATGCTTTACTTTTTGTACAAATGAGACGCATGCTATCCCTTGGTTTTATGGTGTTATCTGAAAGCAAACACTGTCAACGTATTGGTAGGGGTTTCCTCCGCCCTTACACATTTGGGGTCAAAAGCCTGGAGTGGAAACTGTAGAGCAAGAGCATAGCGCCTAGGCAGATTCCTGTGTCTGACCAAGTTAAATGTGCAAGGACTCCAAACCACATGTGTATTGTACGTACTAGTCCAATCTCATGTAAACACATTGAGCGAGGCTGGTGTTCCTGCAGGTTCCTGACCATGCAAACCAATTTTTTTCTCTGCCGCGTGTGACAGTTTGGGTCCAGACCCTGACAAAGTGGCTTCAGCTTCCAATAACTTGTAATTACATACAATTGTTTGAACTGATCTTGGAATCTGCAGTTGTTTAAAAATGACTCCTTTCCTTACTTGTGTAAATCTACCATCCTCTTTCTCATATCTGGTCTTTTTTTTCTAAAGAATGACCTGTTAGAAATGATTGCAAGCCCAATATTTCCATGACATTCAAGTTCATGCTTATTGTATCTTATAAGGAAAGTATGTGTCAAAATGTGATTGAATTAAAAGTGAAATTATCGGGGGTAATTTTTATCCTGGGAAGTTAACTTAAAAGTGGCATTAAGGTTTGCAATTAAGTATGAGTCCAAATATTTGATTTCAGTCCACGCCAGGAAAGTATAAATAGAATAAAGTATACAGTAGGTACAGTTACTCAAATATTTTCCACCCCTGCATGGATAGGACAGCGATATTTAGCGAACAATGCATGGAAACCCACAGATGCCTAGGAAGCACCATGATTAAAAAAAACCCAAACATCAATTCTGCTGTCATTCAGCTTCGTGTTCAGCTTCTCATTGTGTGTTTTTAGTTCCATGTTTTCTGAATTCCACACAATTGTGGAATTCGTTTCATGTAAACCCTTCTCTATTGTTTTGCTGCCAGTTGGCAGGTGAAATAATACACCTCCTTTTTATCTTTCCGAGTCTAGATGTAGCCCATTTTGCGTACATTTCCTGTAAAGCACTTTACGCTCTGTTAAACATGTGAGCCCGGCTGCATTATCGAATCGAACCTGAGAGCCGGATTCTGACACCACCTGTCTTCCCTGGCGCCTGTGGCGGTATAAACGAGCTAAACAGAATAGGTGAGGGGAATGTAATTAGCTGATCTGGTGAGACTGGCTGTGGGAGACAATGTTGCGCACCTGCTCCTAGAATCCACAGCTAACTTGTTGCTAGCACTGGGGCGTGTAAGGGTCCCCGGGGAGCGGACACCTGTTAGCAACACGTGGGCACGGAGTGTGCAATGGGCCTGAAACCTGAATGCCTCAGAGATAACCGGCAGGGTGAAGTGCAGACTGTGGAGAACAGACAAGGACAGTCTGCCCTCGAACGGAGAGATTTAACCTGAAATGGCACTGCGCGGAACAAAAGTTAAGCACCGCAACCCTGTCCTATAGAGTTTCACTGGTGGAAAAAGCATTGATTTCCTCACAAATGAAACTGAATGATGGGTCTGTTTATTTGGCAAATGTCAGGAGTTGGCCTTTATCTTATATGGTATTAAGGCAGCTATAAAGCGATCGATATCTCCATCAATTCTCATCTAACAATGTAGTCATTTAGCGCATCTATTCAGACTTCATTTGCCCTTGAGGTTGATAAATGAACGTACTGTTCACTTAATAGTGAGCTCTTTCAAAGTTCAGCCTCCTCGGCTGTTATTTTTGAGCTTATAAAGTTTCCGAATGCACTCTTCCGTTCCCACGTCTTCAAGGTTAAAGAAATCAAATGCATATTGTTCATGTAAGCTTGCACTTTGGAGAGAAAATAATAGGACAATTCCAATTGAACAAAACACCTGATAGACGTGCGGAGGCATGCTTATAATATTTATATAAAAGTGATGCTTTAATGAATAGCGGCCCTGTCTCAGAGGCGACCGTTCATACTTCTGAAGTGCCCCTATTTTATTTTAGGTGAGCTAAACTCGTATTGTACAACAGTTGAACAAATGTTCCGGTGCAACAGAAATCACTACAAGTTGTTATTTGAAAAAAAAAAGGGAATGCATTTGACTTTGTATCAGAATGCAACCCACATTGTACAGAAGTTACTGATTACTTCCCTGTAAAAGCATACCTCGGTGTGATTTATCGCTAACGTTATGCACGAATCTGTTTAGCTACACCGTCTTTACAGGAAAGACAAGTCAACAAAGATAACATAATTAAAAACAAATGAGGCAATTCGAGTCAGGGCTGTCAGGCATGAGCCCTGGAGAACCACAAAAAAAAAAAAAAAAGGCTGCAGTTTGGCATCTCATTCAGCTCATCAGATAATTAGCGAAGCCCGCATTTTGAACCTGCATTTTGGTATGAGGAAGGAAAAAAGAAAAACACATCTGTAGCTGTGATTGACAAACTAAAAAAAAACTAAAAAACTAAAACCCTGATTTGTTAATTTTTGCTTCCTGTTTGCAAATTCTGTAGACTCGGTCAATAGAACGAGGCCATGACTATTGTATAAGTAGTAAAGCCTTGGCTGACAGGTTAAGGATTTGTAAATGGTATTTAATTCGCCCAAGAGCAAATAATAAACACCGTCCACATAAACCTATTTGGAAAGGAAAAGACCTCTCAGGCAAAAAAAAAAAAAGAAGAAAAAATCCATTTTCTTGCTTCACTTGCTTGCTGCGAGTGAGGTAAGAAAAAAAAAGAAGCCTTGAGCTTTGAGTAAGATAAGGTATACCGGTTTACTTTTTCTGGCTTGCTACATTCCCTCAGCTTGCGTGCCAATCACACAGTAACTTTCCTAAAGCTTTTTTGTGCAATTTGACAGAGGTAATGCGTCCCCCCCCCCCGCTGGGTAATACTGGTTTATAGAAAACACACCTATTACAGGACAGGCGATGTGAGGAGGGTCACTCTGGATGATCAAATACACACCACTTTGTTAACAATGATTATATTTCGTCTCTCTTGAAATAAAGGAATTCTTCTCAAACTTGTTATCACTGAGCATAACCCATGAAGCTCATTGGTAACACAGTACATTAGAACACCATGATTACGACCCGTTCCACTAAGGATCCCCTCGTTAGGCTGATTTACTTTCCCCTTTTGCCACAGGTCCAAAAATTAAATAAGAGATAGTAATCAAGCAAAGAAATATGAGCTCAACTTTCCTATTTGATTTCCGTGTAAGCCGGAGCCTTTAGGGCTTCAGCGAGACTGAATCAGACCCATCAGATAAGGCCTGCATATAGACTGATACTGGGGGATTTGGTGACCACAGAGGTTATTTACTGTGTGCTGCCTGCCTCTCACTGGGGGATATTGGACTCATGGCCAGTGGAGCATGTGTGTAAACTGGCTCAGTTCTTTTCCCAGACACACATCTAGTGTCGGCCATCAAAGGCAGCCGCTTATAAAGCAACATAAAAGAGGAGTGCAGTGTGAACCTATCCTGCCGTTCCCATCACCCTGAGAATAATCACTGCACGAGTCTCGGTCGTGCCCTCACACACAGTCAGGGGGCTTTACATTACATCAAAGTTAAATACTACAGATTAAAGAGCATACATTATCCAGAAGTGCTCAATAAAGGAAAAGAAAAAAAAACCCGGCTCAGGTTATCCATACATCAGGAGGCTTTTTAGAATATCCATCCATGATTTGTACGAAGATGCTTTCACTTTTCCCCTCTGTGAGCAAGCCAGGGTTGAAGCTGAGTATTGCCACAGATTTTAAACATTTGTACTGGTCCTACTTTACTGTTCCTACTACCAATGGATGTTGCTGCAGAGGAATTCTGGAAATCTCTGATAATAAGATACAGTATTGTGCAAAAGTTTTGACCCACCCCTGATGTCTTTATATTTTGCCAGACTTTCTTATATTTTTAATGTAGTGCTCCAGGCGTACTGAAGGACTTTTTTGCCTCTCATTTTCAGCTCCAGTCCCTGTACCTGACCAGATCCAGAGGAATTTTTTGTTAAGCCACACAGTAGCCTATGATTCAATCAGGCATTAAAACAGCATCTAGGTTAAGGTACGAACCAGTGAGAAACAGGTACAGGATGATCAGGCTGGTGATTAGTGTACAAAACGCTGAATGCTGAGTGGTTGGAACAACTGAATCTATAATTCATTATTTCATTTATTCTCTCAATTTAACTTTATTAGAAAGAATGATGAGGGGGCTCAAGAAATTCCACTTTGCCTCTCTGTCTGCCTTCTTAAAAATGTCTAATCTCAAGCTAGCGAACTGTGAGTTCCATCGATGTTACACTTTGACCAATTCGATGAATAGGCGGGGTACACCCTGGATCGCAGGAAACACACACACACACACACACACACACACACACACACACACACACACACACACACACACACACATACAGACACTTACAGCTCATTCACACACTACGGACATTTTAGTAGCGCCAGTAAGCCTAATCTGCAGGTTTTTGGACTGTGGGAGGAAACCGGAGTGCCTGGAGGGAACCTACAGTACCAAGCATTGAAATAACATGCAAACTCCATGCACACAGACCATGCGGCGAGAATCAAACCTGAACCCTGCCGGTGCAAGCTGACAGTGCTAACCACTCAGTGCTAAGTCATTGTGAGTGCCTCAGACCAAATTACTGTACATAATCGGTGATTATTTCAGCCTCAAATCCTAGAACATGACTTTTGGCTACTATATGCAAAGGAGAACCTCATTTCAGTTTAGGAAAGCCCATATTTTTGTATCTCTACTATACATAATAGAAAATAGACAATACTCACACACACATACACATACACAAAAATCAAATAAATGAGTGAGTGTTTAAATTTCACTTTAAGCTTAGGCGATGTGACAGACCCCAATGTGGATGATGCTGAACGTCAATGATAACTCATTTCCCACTGTAGTTTGGCAGTAATCTTGTTTTTTCCATAAGTAGACTGGGTTATACTGTACATATATACAGTAGCCAGGGTGTCTCGTTGCGTAACCAGCTTTAAAAAGCTATTGAAGAACTTTACTTGTGCTTGCACCATGCATAAAAGAACTGTATTTCAATTCAGCAAAGTCTGCACTTTCACAGCCATACTATACGTAATAGAAAAGCAATGTTAAGATCTGATTATGTGAAGAATTTTCCCAGGCTGATGCACATTTTGCTTGTTAGTGGACGCTGCATGAGAGGAATGATTCAGAACAAAGTTCATTCAGTGCCATGTTTCATATCCTTTGTCAACAATTGCAAATACGTGCGTCTGTCCCTGAGCCGTGAGCCGAAACAGAAGAAAATAACCAGTTGCTACAGCAAATATAACGCGGCTTAGCACACAAATACACCTGAATAAAAATCGCCTTCTCGATATCAGCTTCAAAATGGACTTTTATTTATTTATTTATTTATTTATTTATCTAACAGAAAATGGAGAGTAAAAAATCCCAAGGAGTTCGAGCTGTTTAGGATTCATTGCAGTGACTCTCGTGTTTCGGAATGCAAGCAACATAATATTGACTCCTTCTCAGAATTCCCTGGACGCCGTCGTATATTAACCTCCTACATTTCTCCGGATAAAGCACTTTGGATAAACCACTTCCTACATCATTGGAATATGTCTTAAGACTCCGTATGTCAGCTTTCACCTCCAGGGTGACATCAAAAGTTTTAAATGCATGTTGTAAACCAAGATACAAGCAGGTCGTATAGAAAGTGGAAAATAACGGCGAGGCAAAAACGGAGAGGTTTTAGATCAAAAAATGACCCGGATGATGATTTTTTAGTTTCAGGTTTCCCCAACTGTAAATAGAATAGATTTTGTCGCTTAGCTGAGCTATTAACCTTCAGTCCTATTATATAGGAGAAAAGCTTGTATAGAAAGATCCTATAATGTATATTGGAGAGAAAATGATCAACACCGTGATGCGGTGATGCTGTGATTACAACAAAGCTGATTACTTTTCAATAGTACCACATCTATTATCTTACTTTCACCAAATAGGTTTCTGTGATTGAGTCATTACTGCAGAAACAATAATGTATTAGAACTAATGCAGTCGTATAACCAAGTGATTGAACTGTCAAAAAATTAATCAACACCTTCTACAATCTGATAAAAGAGGTCATGGGGGCACGGCGCCTATCCCAGGGCAAGCGGTGCGTAGTGTGTAGTACAAATTGTACTCAAATAAGAGTAGCTGTATTTTAACGTAATATTACTCGAGTAGAAGTAAAACGTGATCATCGAAAATATTACTCAAGTAAGAGTAAAAAAGCATTCGGTGAAAAGACTACTCAAGTACTGAGTATAATAATGTTAGATTTATTTTATTTATTTATTTATTTTAATTATGTAAGCAGCCAGACAAAATAATAACATTTTAATCTTTACAAATTAGCAAATTAAGGAACAAGAAACACAAATTTCTAAATCTCACTTTTTTCCCCTAACACAAAGCTTTTGAAATAAATCCCTACTGTAGGTACTGTAACATATGTATGTTTCAACAGTGGAGACTATTTCCAGTGTAAGATATACTGTATATTCAGTTGCCCTCCAAATGGCTCAGCAGGCTCAGTGTCTCACTTAACCATAAACTGGGTCCTGAGACAAATGTAAGAAAGTTAGATGCAGTAAAACTACTCATAGAAGTAAAGTTACTTAAGTAAATGCAACGAGGCAAATGCAACTCGTTACTACCCACCTCTGCTTATTGTCCAATCCAAATGACCATTGTTAAAAGAGCTATATAAATGAAATTGAATTGCCTGTGGGAGGAAACCCAGAGGAAAACCACCAAGCTTGGGAAGAACCAGCAAATTCCATCACGGGAATCGAACCCTGGGGGTGCTAACCACTAAACCACCAAAGGAGGTATCCTAAAATTGGATTTATATGTTTACCTAATTGAGCGGATCTTTAATACAGCTGTAAATGGAACCACATCTGCACCAGTCTCATACCCCTAGGTCGTACTGAAGCATATGTAGAGCTGTCTGATTGTTCTTTTCCTTTTCAGCTGACAAGTCTTCATGTTACATATTGTTCAAATGTCTCCCCCCCCTCTCTTTCACCAGAAGCCTGTCAGTTCTGTATGTCTGTTTGCCATGAAGCCCTGCAAGGAACAACAGCTGTCTGTGTAAACTTCACACACCTCCATCAGTGTACCGAGTTCAACCGAAGACGTCATGTCTCGTTAGACGACGATAACATTCGCAATTAATTTGTACTTCAGCATCAAACTTCCGCTGCGAGTTGGAAAAAAGAAGACAAAATCAGTCTTAGATCAAACATAACGATAAGCAATTAGCAGGATCTTATGAGGAACCAGGCTCAGCGTGAACATATGCCGAATAAACACGAGCACAGTGGGCATTCCTGCAGCCTAGATTCTTCTGCCCTGGAACAATAGCTTTTGTCTTTACATTGTTTAGCCTCAAGTTTTTGGACTGACCTAATTCCACGGGCAAAGCTTTGATACACATATCAGTTTGTACCCACCAGGGTTCCTTTATAAACTCATGAGCACACCCTTTCCCTTTCCTCAATCCTCTGCAGTGTCACAGCTTCTAACTCAATATCCCTATTCATCCCACCAGCACAGGCGCTGCAAAAAAAAAAAAAAAACACCCCCAAAACACCAACCTCGCAGCCTTTCATTAAGAAGACGGTAGCTCGCATTTGAATTTAACAAGCTCCTCTGACTATGTGGCAGGAAAAAAAAAAAAACCCTCTGCAAGATCTCCCTAAAAGCACTTTTGAACCGTCTTCATAAACTTAAGCAGTCACTCCATTCTTCATACATTGTGATTCATTATTTGATAGATTCCCTTCCTGAATGTTATTTCTCGCAGTGTGTGCATTATGAGAGCTGTGCATAAAATGGGGAGAATGTGTTCAGAAGGAAAGCGAGAAGGAAAAAAACAAAACAAAGCTGACTCGTTTTAGAGACACATTTATCAAGAACGAAAAAATTGAGACATTTGGCTGCACATTACACCTGCTCTTCAGACAACAACCCTCAGTTCCTGTCATTCTCTTTTTTCTTTTAAAAAAAGAAAAGACATGTTTTTTCTTTCTCTATGGAAAATATACATTTGACAGAATTTATTCGAGAAGCAATATATTATGCTTCTCATGGTTCAGCTCAGATTTTGTGTGGCACTCGGAAATCATTCAAGGGTGATATTTTGACATGTATACTACAGTATGTCTAGATAGATAGATAGATAGACAGACAATCTGCACATGCTTTTTACTGGATGCCTTTCCTGACGCAACCGTCCCTAATCTATCCGGATTGGCACTCGGAGTGAACTGACTCGTTCAACACTTCGTTGGCTGTGCTTGGTTCATTGATCCTGGGTTGTGGCAATTTCCACTGCGCCACGTTAGCTGCTAGTCCACCAAATAACACTGTACACTATACAATGTTCAGCCATAACATTAGAATACAAAACATTACACCCAGTATCTTGTAGGTTCCCCTTATGCAGCATAAACAACTCTGGCCCCCAGGCATAACTCCACAAGACCTCTGTTCGTGTGCTGCGGTGTCTGGCTTGAGGTCATTGTCAGTGGATCCTGTGGGTACTGTGGGTTGCTGGGTGGGGCCTCAGTGAATCATACAGTACTTGTTTGTTCAGAGCATTCCATGGGTGCTCGTTCAGATTGAGATCTGGGGAATTTGGAGAACCCTTTTCTTGCTCTTTAACAGCATGCTGTGGTGCACTGGGTGTTCTGGTGCCTTTCTCTCATGGACAGCATTATCATTTCTCTGCGATTTGTCTCTGCAAGGTCCTGGAACGGGTGAAGTCTGATTTCTGAGACCTTTCCTTTGTCCTACCCAGGCAGTCCCATTATTAGTTTCCATAATAAAAGGGGATTGCTTTCCATCCATCCATCCATCCATCCATCCATCCATCCATCCATCCATCCATCCATCCATCCATCCATCCATCCATCCATCCATCCATCAGGCAGCACGGTGGCTTAGCGATTAGAACAGTCGACTTGCATCTCCATGGTCCTGGTTTGATTTCTGCCTCAGGCTCTGTGTGCAAAGAGCTCTTCCCGTGCTTGGTGGGTTTCTTCTGGGTACTCAGGTTTCCTCCCACAGTCCAAAGACATGAAGATTAGGCTAACTTGCGTGTTCCCAAATTACCTGTAGTGTTTGAAGGCGGGTGTGACTGTTGACCAGAGGTCACCATTGGCCGTTGTTGTCCCTAGTTGGACTACAGAGGTTTCTAGATGGATGGATGGATGGATGGATGGATGGATGCCTGTCTACCTGTCTGTCTTTAGGCTTAACCTATTTTTATAGGTCTAATTACTATAGCGTTTAGCTTAATTAGTTTTAGGATTCGCTGAGTTTGAATTCAAACACCGCGACAGAGACATTTCCCTATTCTTACATACATATACAATAAGGAGCATGTAGCGTTCTGTTAAATAGCAATACCATTTCTACTGTATGTAAAAACCCGGCATTGGCATTAGTGATGAAAGCGAAGATTAAAAGAAAAAGCTCCTTATTTCCCTGGTGAATGTGAATTGATTGACTTATCCACATACACGATTCAGTATTCAAATGGGAAAAAAAGCCCTTCTTTAAATGACAAATAATGGCAGGCTATCCATATAGACCAGGGGGACATGGAAGAGGGGGCATTAAAATCACAAACCTACAATTCAAATCCCCTCGAAAGGGTTCGAGAGATGTCGGCTCAATAATGTTCCAGTGGTTCGACAAGGCTCTCTGGCAGATAACCCTGAAAGTCGCAGTAATTACCACTGACAACCATGCAGGAAACTGAAGAGGCTGAGAAAGAGGATACAGAACAAAGAACAGAAAGAGAGAGAGAGAGAGGAAGATTGATAGATAGCTGAATAAATCCTGCTAAAGCAAGAAAGTATCTTACTACACTGCTTCTATTAAAAAAAAAAAAGTTCCTGCTTTGTATTTCATGCCTTTTGTTGGTTTATAGGGGTGTCTGCTGGTGTAGTCTATATTTTTAGACAAATAATATGGAGTAATATGCCGGGAAATTGACAGCTCAGTATTACAGCAGGAAGAAATTCTGTAAACTGAATTAATAATACATTTCTGTTTATTTATGAAAGACAGTATAAGCAAAAAGAGCACACGAGCACATACAGTATGCAGCTTATAAATGCCGTTCTCAAGTTAAAATTGAGTTTTGCATGCGAAATTAGATATATATATTTTTTTACTCCTTGTTGGGTTGATATTGGGGATTAAACAACACGTTCGATCAGTTTGGTACAACACGATTAGTATCGCGGTATACGAACGAATTTTCGCCCTAGGAACAGAAATTTTGCAAGAATATTTCACGCCTCTGCATATGAACCATTTTCGGCATACGTTCGACCGAACCGAGTCGACCCGAATGCCGGGTAAGTTGCGTGATCCCGGAGCGTTTCAAAACTGCTTTGCACCAGTGGAAAGCCAAGCAAAAGCGTGTTTACATATTTTTGTGCAAGATTTAGTGAAGACATAGCATCATGGGTCCCAAGAATGTTAGCAAGGACGATAGCAAAAAGAAAAGTGAGCCACTTTCAGTTTTGTTTTTAAAGCAGCTGGTGCCAAGAGGAATCATAAATGAAATGTTAAGTGAGGTTTAATGTCTACTTGTTTCATATTTACTTCTAAATGTGTTGATTGTTTTCATAGGCAAAAAAATATGAGTATCGTTTTGGGAATAGCTAATATTGGCAATATTTTTGAGTGGCTGGAACGGATTATCTGCTTTTACATTATTTCCTATGGGAAAATGCGTTTCGCAATACGAAATTTCGCCTTAAGAATTCATATGCCACTGTATTAGAATACTTAGGATATAGTTAGGTATAGAGATCTGAGCATATAAACAATGAACTGATTAATGATTCTTTTTTTAAAAAAATGTAGAGAATTAAGAATCGAATACAAAATAACATGAAACAGAAATAAAAGTTTATTTCAGCTGATGCTTAAACAAACTTAAGAAACTGTAAGTGATGCGGTTTTATGGCCTTCTATAAAGAAAGAAGGACCTGAATTAATCTGAAAGAGAAATCTATGGAACAGGTAAGTGTTATGTAAAGAATAAATGAAGTGTTATGTAAAGGCAATAATCATGATGATGGGGTGGTGTTACAGTATGTGATGCAACATACAGTACAGTAAGGCAGAGATATATGATTCAAGGTAATCTTAATAATGATTCAAGGTAACTTTAACTCTGCTTGATGTCGCATCACATACAGTAACACAGCATATGATTCCAGCAATAAGATGTTTTAGCTTAACAAATAGCATTGAACAAGTTATAATGATGTGCAATATGTCAAAATTTCCTGTTACACTTGGCTATAATGTTACAAAGGCTATAAAACCAAGAAACTCCATATCTCCTCAACATCTCTCCTATTACGGAAAGGAAATACCACCAACAGAGACTCCATCTGTAAATGTTAAATAAATCCACATGATAAAATCAGAATCATTCAACGAGAATTCTATGCAGCTTCTATAGGAGTCTTCTATACTAATAAGCAAAATTCTGTAGTGTACCTGAGCCAGGGGTTCAGCTGGAGTGTGACTTGTGTATTTCTAATTTGCATTTTAATACAGACTGTTTTTCTTGAAGACGGTAAAAATGTAGCTGCTTCTTCTTTTTTTTTTCCACCCACTTAGTTTTGAAACCACGATCTCAAGAAATTATTTACTGAAAACGATGCATTACTATCTGCAGTTACTGTACAACAATCATCCATTTTATTAGACTGCCCATCTATCAGGGAACAGTATCTAAGATGGTTTAGTGGCACAACAAACATCCATTAACATTTGCCAAACCACAAGCCCAGAGAGGTTGACCTGTAGTCCCAATCAGTCCATCCACCTGGAGCTATGCTGAGTCTAATCTGAACTGATTACCTGAAGTGATGCAGACAGCAAGCTGAAGGAGGTGCTCGAGAAAACACTTCCTAATCTTCATTAAGACCTTGGCAGCACCGGGGGAAAGCAGTGTGCAGAGAACAACCGCTCTGCTCCAAAATGGCAGTCGAGAAAGGCACATAGTAGCTCTCAGCAATCAACATGAGAATGTACAGTACAAGTCTGTGTTTGTGATAATTAAGGAGTTTGAGTATGTGCTGGCAAATGATCCTGCCCTCTTTCAGAGTGTAAATCTGCCCATCCATATTTCAGCGAAAGCCTGCCAAGCTTGAAGGTGCTATTTGTTTCAGCTGAAGTTGCGTTTTTCCGCCTCGCTGTGTTGCTTAAGTGGGTCAGCCAAAACATCCCCACCTCTCACTCACTCTCTCGCTCGATCTCTCTTTCAATACATAACTAATTGCGTGCCCTACCGCTGTTTCTTACACAGGGCTTCAAATGTGCTGATGTGCATGTGCCTATCCTCCATCATCATGAATAATTCCCCTTTCGCTGGGATCTTGAGCTCGCTGTGACAGCAAGCGTGGAGACTCTTTTTTTGCAGCAGCAGAGGACTGAGATTTCCTCTGCTGTTTGTTCATACTGTAGGCTTTAGTTTTGTGTCTCAACAATCCCAAGCTGCCTTTAGGAGCAGTGGTGGATCAAATGACTAAGAATGAGGTCTACTGATTGGAGGGTTGGGGTTCAAGCCCCAGCACCGCCAAGTTGCCACTTTAGGAGCAGTGGTGGCTCAAATGGTTAAGGATGAGGTCTACTGATTGGAGGGTTGGGGTTCAAGCCCAAGCCCTGCCAAGTTGTAACTATTGAGGCCATGTGCAAGGCCCTTCACCCTATCTGCTCCAGGTGCTGTATCCTTGTTGACCCTATGCTCTGATAATCATACGCAGGCTAAAGTCTCCATGACCGTTATATTCATAATAGCAGACCAGTATTTAAAGAAACAGTCAACTTAGCGTACGAAGCATGGAAGCTCATGTCCATTGCTCTGCGAGGTACTATTCTTTGACAGAGGACACTATGTCCATGCTATATCCACTTTTTGTCCCAGGCTGATAATGATCTAGCAGATAAATGAGCATGTTTTACTCTGGCCTCGCTAGCACCTGAATCCCTAAGAAATGTGGATCCACATGATGCATGGTTTTGTTCTCAGGGTTGCCTTTTTTATTTTCAGTCTGATGAGAATCACGACTGTCTCTCACCACTCAAAGCTGTGATATAGTCAGATTTCACTCTAGAGACCTCCATGCCAAGGCTGATGTTAGCTTCACAGTGATATAGAGCAGGGCTGGTTAATTTCTTTCCTTGTAATATACAGGATAACGTAATTAAAGTCCTACACATGGAAATTGATATGATTAAAGAATTATTAAGATGTGATTTTTTTTTCCCCTCAGTGCTATTAGCACTAAAAGTATCCTTCACTATGGCAAGACGTGGCAGAGTTTGTGCCCTTGTCCTGCTGCACCAATGCCTTCAGACCAGGCTTTGAATGCTGTGACCTCACCCGAGGTCCCATGCACTAGTTGTTTAATTTAGGTGTGACATTAGCATGTTATTTTCAAGCCCGGGCGATTTCCCTTTTACAATGCGGTGTTTTGTCTGGTCGTATTGTTCCTTGCAGGCACAATTACGGCTGCTGAAAAGGCCTGTTGTCCCAGGGGTAGCTTCCGTCCGACCTCTGTGGTCAGAGGACGTGCTATACTGTTAAAATACCCACCAGGGAGCAGCGTGCTCAGACACTGAGAGGTCAGTGAGATGAAAAAGAGAGCGACAGGACCATGCAATTATGCAGGCGTCATCTGCTAGCATTATAAAGATGCTCCCTGCAACGCTGTATACGGATAAAACGACAGGCACTTCACTAAAGTGGAGCTTCCGGGTCCGAGGGAAACATTACCGGCTAGAAATCCGTCCTAGAAAAAAATGTCACAAGGAACCAATCTGCCTTGATACTTGCCGGCTTTGTCTTTGCCTTCTGAATGAGAGAGCCAATTTAGGACCAAAGGCCTTTCACACTGTGATGCCAAAATGATCTTGCTCTCTTACCCACGCCTGAAGTGGGCTAAAGATGAAAATGGTAGGTTTCACATGGGCAGCCTGTCTCTCTTCCTCTTTAAGCTCTGTGTGAAATGGGATTTTGCTTTTCTTCACTTCTGACATAGCCGGGCTTTTCCGTTCCACTCCTCCAGGCTGAAAGCAGCTGAATGGCCTAAAACATTTAGGACTCCTTGTAGGGATTAAACATATAGTTTACACATGCATGATTTATATACTAAAGGATGGGAGGTATTAAATTATGACTACACAAACTCTCAAGGGGTGGTTAAGCACCTTATATTGGGGAACTGCTTGCATGACAACAACAGCTTAATTGCCTCGGAACAACATCTGTCCCACATTTTCCTATTATAAATATTCAGACCGTGTCTTTGGAAATGGCTGATTTAAAATGCATGAATTAAAGGGAAGGGCTACTAACTGTAGACTTAAGTGTCATGGGCTATTGCGCAATCAATGACGAGGAGGTCTTACCTGATGTCTTTTATTCCAAAACCATACAAAACCACATTTGTGTGCAATGACTTACGCCGCTGTTTTTGTTCATTGGACTGTATGAATAAAATACACAGAATGCTAATCGACCAGGAATACATACTGTATGAGGACATGCCAAAAGTTTTCTAATAGATACACACTCTCACAACAAAAGAACATCGCTTAATGCATACTGTAGATACCTTGCTTAGACAGGATCGTCAGTGAAATGCATAATAATGACGCAAGTCCTCAGCAATCCTTCAAAATTCCGGGAAACCCACAGACCCACGTAACGGTAAAGGGAAATGATCTATCTTCTTAAAAACTAACGCAATACCTGCATCCCACTTGCTATGGGAATGACTCCAAAAATCTTCTTTTGTGATGTATGATGAAGCCATTTGTACTGCCCCAACACTTCCATGATCTCAGTATTGTAAGGTTCTAACTACTGTATGTGAAGAATGAGGTAGAGACTTATAATACTACGGTTCTTGCACATGTTTGTTGTTGTCTTTACTTGTATACCCATTGGTCAGAACCTGCTATTTCAGTGATATCATTGCCTTTTACACTGTATTTGGAGGAGCCGTAACATTTCTGCGTGTCTGTACAATAAGTATGTCCGGCAAGATTTGTTCACAGCATTATGCAAAACCGGCTGGACAGAATTTAACAAAACGAACCTCGGCAGTACTCCGGTATTTACTCACTCACTTACTCTCACTCATCATCTATCCCACTTAATCCTGTATTCACGGTCGCAGGGACCTGGAGCCTATCCCAGGAGACTTAGGGCACAAGGTGGGGTACACCCTGGACAGGGTACCAATCCATCGCAGGTAACACACACAAACTCACGCACTCATTCACACACTATGTCCAATTTGGGAATGCCAGTTAGCCTAATCTGACTGTTTTTGGACTGTGGGAGGAAACCGGAGTACCCGGAGGAAACCCACAAAACATGGGGAGAACATGCAAACTCCGTGCACACAGAGACGGGAATCGAGCCTGGCCGGGGATCGAACCAGAACCCTGGAGGTGCAAGGCAACAGTGACATCGGTATTTAAGTCCTGAAGTTAAACCTGCACCATAAATGAAACGAAAATTTTGAGTCAGGAGCAGTTATGTGCCAGATTCAAAACTGAAAGTGCATGCGTCAAACTGTCGGTGCGTCTTAAATATTCTACTAGACAGAATTGAATGGAAAATTGGCAGTACTTAGGTATTTGCAGGAAGCTTAACCTGCGCCATAAGTGAGATCAAATGTTGAATAAAAGCGAAGTTATGTGCCGGATTTAATACTGTACAGTACGTTGAAAATAATAATATCACTGATTATATTAAATCTGATCAGTTTATTTTTAGCTTTCAACTTTCAACTAAGCTTTATACTCTTTTCCCATCACCAACAGGAAACTTCCGCTAGTTTTCCATATTTATTTCAGTATATATATATTTATATATATTTATTTATATATTACTCTGACATTGCGGCCTGTCGCTTTCTACATTTGCCTCCTACCATGAAAATTCACAGTCCAGCCACGACATACATACATACATTCATACACTACCCAACACAATGCAGCAAAATTACTTTTCTTTTGTAAAAAGTTGGACAAAGCAAGAGGTTGCTTTTCAAGTGTTCAATCACAAGAGGAAGTTCTGTATCTGATAAAAGCCGCACTTTGCAAAGCCTGAAAACAAATAATCAGAGTGCTCTCAGCTATTGTAAAGTTTTTTTTTTTTTGGACAATATGTGAGTCAGGATTAAATCTCTTGGATGAGAATGTGGTGGTAGAGGAGAGTAGATAAAAGAGCCAGTACAGGATTTAGTCATAACTCATGAGGGAATATAAAATCATGGTGCAGTTGTTCTTTCAGCATCCGACTCGCTTTTTTTTTTTGTCTTGTGCACTTATAGGCTCGTAGGCTCATTCCCAATTATTTGTCTGCTTGATCTTTTTATTTGATTTCAAAATCAGCTGAATTCTTTGCATTGTGATTTTAGAAACGCACTGCAAGCTTGTCTTCCTATTTAGTTATTGTCCGTAGCATAAAGCTTAATTATTGAGCATTTTAGATTGTGAGGAAGGTAAAAAGTATCATGTATAATGTATGTAATGTATAATTTTTCCAATGTGAAACGGGGTCTGCATTAAATTTTTGCTTAAAATTTTTCCAAGGTGTTTTTAGATTGGACTAAATAAATGTGTTAAATATGATTTGTTGTTGTAAACGCCCAGTACTGTTTTAGGGTCCTGTTGTGCCACCTGGGCAGCTCCTTGGGGTATGACTAGGTATGCGGTCGGCTGTGCTGAGACGCTGTGATGTTTGGCACCAGGACATTGGCAGAGGATCCTTTGGGTGCTGTGGGTTGCGGGGTGGGTACAGTAAATCAGACGTTCATCCGGAACATTCCATGCAATCCGATTGTGATTTGGGGTGTTGAAGGTTGGGTTGGTGGCCCTGGGCTCGTGCCTTTCTGTAGTGGTCATCATTGATTTTTTTTTCTTTTTTCTGTCGCATTGGCTTTTCTGTGCTATCAGACTGGACAGCCGAGTCTTTGGTCCCCCATGGGAACGGGTGAACCTTGGGTGCTCAGTTTTGTGGTGTTAATGTTATGACTCATCGGTGTATACTGTGAACATTACTAAAAATAGAGTTGAAGATAAAAATAGCAGAAATAAAATAAAAAAAAAAAACACTGTATGGCTATACAATTAAAAATAAGACCTGGGATAAAAATACACAGTCGTACATAAAGGTTATAGTTATTTTTAGTGCTGGAATAAATCCATTATACTTATTACGACCTTAATTGAGTGAAAAAAGTGAAGCTGCTCTTCAGAGATGGCTGGGTATTACGATGACAGGAGTGAGAAAGAAGACAGCGAGAGCTCGGCTCCCGATTGTGTTTGGTGTAATTTTCACCTACATCCGTGCCGAGAGACGTGTGTGAAAGGGAAGCAACATGGAACCCAGGATGGCTTTAAGCAGCACTGAGTACTTCCAGGGATTATTCCCAAACCTCTCATGCTGAATTATAAGCACCAGGCACAAAGCATAATTCCGATTTAAAAAAAATCACAGCTGGAAAGTTACCAGACGTAGACATGAAAAGAGCTCAGAAAATTTGTTTTTATATTTGCAGTCCAACTAAAATATATCGTTTAAGTCTTTTCCATGTCCATTACTTTATCTCGAAAAGGTCAGCAGTACTGTACCTGTATCGATGAGACCAAATGTGCACACTAGTGATGTAATGCAAATGCGTTATCTACTGTATAATATCCATCCTGAATATGGATCATGATTTGGATTTCAGCACAAAGTGGATGGGGCATAAACGAAACCCTTGGAAAAACTTGAAAAGCAGAAATGTAGAAATGCCAAGGCGTAATGAGATGATGGGATTTTCCAAGCAATTTAGGTGTTTTTTTCTTTCCCCCTCTAAAATATAAATAAACTAGAAGGCAAAATCAAACCCTTAGAGTTTAATGAAACTCATGGTTTCTCAGAGTAGAGGTCCGCTGAATATCTGGCTCAGACTGCAGGGAAAGCTTCCCACTGTGCAGTAAATGACGAAGCGTGAAGCTCAGTAAAGGCTGGGAAACATTGCTAACAGCATGTCTTTGCTGCCAAAGCACCTGCAGTGGCCGGCTGTGCTGAGACGCAGGGAGGAAGTGAGCAGTGGACAGACAGAAGACTGGATCAAGAAGATGTTGTGACTGATAAAGGATGCTGGTGGTGGTTGTAGTGGCGGGGTATGGTCGATACTAAAAAAAAAAAATTATTTGAAGCGGTTGAAGATAAAGTATGATGGCAGGATGGTTGCGGGAGAAAGTAGGACTAACCTTGGCATCTAAAGAGGAGGCTACCAGCGGTTTCTAGCAGTTCTGATGCTTGAAATGAAAGGTAGAGGAAACCACCAAGCACAGGAAGAACATGCACAGGCGGAAAATCGAACCCGGACCCCGGACGTGCAAGGCGACAGTGCTAACTGCTAAGTAACTGCCGCCCATAAAACAAACTAACAAACAAAAACATCATATAAGCACTTGTTTGCTTGCTTTATGTTTTTTTTTTTTTTTAACTACCAGAAAGCACTAAAACCCTCAGGCTATATCTGCACAGGTGGGTATCAGAGGACACTTGGCATCTAATAAGTGTCAGTCTCTAAAGTGGTTGAAAGTGTAGCACTTAAGCAAGATGCTATGAGGCTTCTGCGACAGAGATGACAGGCTCGTTAATTTGCTTCACTTCGCTACGGGTAATGACTTTCCTGATTTACGGTAGAGCTGGTTCCTCTCGTCTTGTCACCAGTGAATGCCAAATGATGTTGCTATTTCTAATTAGCTTCTCGCATTCGGAATAGATTATATCAGTCAGTGGTGGAGAGACCGGGGCTGAGCCGCAACCCTGTAGCCCTCTTCCTTACCTTTTTCCTATCAGTTATCTCTAGCTCATATCTGATCTGAAGGAGATCCTGGTTTGTGCCTAGAGACTGCAGGAGAACAGTCAGGAAAGTTTGAAATGAGCTAATGGATGATGTAATGGATGTAACGCATGAGCTCCCAACAGCTGGCATGCAGCTATACAATCCTGTGCTCGAAATTACTTTCGGGGACGTACAGTACTTTAGATGCCTTGCATAAGGCTCTGATTGGTTTCTGCTGCTGCAGTCTAAAAAAGAACACGGGACTAGTTTTATTGTACATAATGTAGTCATATATACCGTAAATGCTCAAAAGGTATTAAAACAGCAGCTTCGAGAACAAATGAATGGGACAAATAGTCAATCCTTTAATGCAACATATAGGGTTAAGATTAAGGTTAGTGCAAGGATAAGATACCAGCTTTTGCTTGATCACAGGGTGCATCACAAATACAGTAGGCGATTAGTCTTAGTCTAAACTAAACAAGTACGGTATATCCAATATCCAATACATTTACCTATTTTAAAGTAAGATAATGAAGATAGCAATAGTGATTACAATCCATCCATCCAATTTCTGAGGCATTTCCTGTGTCATTTCTGAGACATTTCCTGTCTGGGCTCTAAAGCCTATCCTAAAAAAAAAATGCATTTGGTCACTCTAAGGTGAGATACACCCTGGCTGGAGTGCCAATACATCTACATCTACATCTAGGCCAGGGGTCTCAAACTCAGTTCCTGGAGGGCCGCAGCCCCACAGAGTTTTGTTCCAACCCTGCTCCAACATGCATACCATGTAGTTTTCAAATAAGCCTTAATGACTTGTTTAGTTGGATCAGATGTTTTTAATTATGGTTGGAACAAAACTCTGTGGGGCTGCGGCCCTCCAGGAACTGAGTTTGAGACCCCTGGACTAGGCATTTGGCAGACGCCCTTATCCAGAGCGACTTACATTTTTATCTCATTATACATCTGAGCAGTTGGGGTTAAGGGCCTTGCTCAAGGGCCCAAAAGGGACAACTTGGTGGTAGTGGGACTTGAACCTGGGACCTTCCGAACCGTAGTCCAATGCCTTAACCACTGAGCTACCCCAGACCCAGTACAATGCAGGACACAAGCACATACACACACACATTCATACACTAAGGGTAAATAAAAACACCAGTCGACCTACAACACATACCTGTAGGAAATACTGTTAGAGGAAACTAAAAAACCCAGAGGAAACCCACGAAGAACGAGAAAACCATGCAATGATCAGGGGCGAGATTAGAACCCCCAACCCTGGACGGGCAAGTCAACAGTACTAACCATGACACCACCATGACACCAATTTTTTTTTGCAGAAATGGAAAAGTTTGTAACTGTATAAAACTTTATATACTGTTATATGGTGTTTGGTGGAAGCGAACCCTGGTGGAGTGGGTAGCACTGCTGTACACAGTTAGACAGTTAGATCCTGACCTTTTAGGAGGTTACTGGCTGTGTGGACTATCACATGTTCTCCCCATGGTCATCTAGGTGGGTATGGTGGCCTGTTGTTTCTTCCAGGGTGTGTTTCTGCGAAAGATGTTGTCTAAAAGTCGCCCCCCCCTCCCCCCCCAATCACGATTTCCCACCCACTGTAGGCTCCTAGCTGCAGTGCAAGAAGGCTGCTGGTGGTAATCATACAGCTTTTCTGACCCATGTGAGGAAAAACAGACATAGTGCAGATGTAACATTTCCCCAGACACAGCTGCCTGCTCACTTTACCCAGCATGCCTAAGGCAAAGTGGTATGGAGCTGGGGATTCTAAACAGCAGCCTTTTTTCTGTGTTCGGGTGGGCTTCTCCACTCTGCGCCATGAATACCTCACCCCAATAGTCTCTCATCCGTCGCCATTCACATTCACAATCCTGCTGCCATCTTATCAAACTCTCCCCGGCCACACAGCAGGCTGCCCCTTGAAAACACAATGCGCCACAACACTGGGAAAAAGCTTCAGGCTGAGCTCTAGTCACAGCGCTCAGAGGCCAGCACTGCTCCTATCGGGCCATCAATTAAGCTCTGTGCTAATTGGATTAAAAATCACAGAAGGCAAATGAAAGATGAATTAGGGGGCTGTTCATAAAAGGCATCCTCTGATCTAAATGGTGGGAGATGGTGATTGTTTGGACAAGGATTACGCTGTAAGACATGGGGAGAGAGAGACAGAGAAAGACAGAGAGAGGAGAGACTGGCTGAGGGTGAAGACGGATAAAGAAAAAAAAAAGAAAAACTGAGGAGGAGAGACAGAGCCTGTGGCTGATGCTGCAGTGTGTGGAAGGCTCATTGACATGGGTAGGATGTCTCTATGAGAGAAAATAATTGTCCATCTGGGGACTAAGCGAAGCTTCAAAGGTGAGAGGTCCATGAAGGACCGCTTTGGTAAACATGAGTGAGGCAACAGTGATATTGATAATTCTCTTTCTGTTGCTTTGACACCCGTTTCACTCTGTCTATCTTTCTCTCCTTCTCAAATCCAAACAACCAAGTGGGCTGATAATGAGCCCTGAGTCTGCACAGTGATTATAAAGTAAAGGGAATACTGTACAGTTTTCTGGTCTTTCTGGAAGATGCATATTTCACCTGATAACGTTTTTTTCCCCTTCTTTGTTCTCAGTACTCTGTTTGCTGCAAAAGATGGCGGCACGGTGGATTAGTGCTTAGCAACGGTCGCCGGGTTCCAGGTTCCGGGTTCGAGTCCCGCCTTGGGTCTGTGTGCATGGAGTTTGCATGTTCTGCTCATGTTTGGTGGGTTTCCTCTGGGTACACCGGTTTCCTCCCACAGTTTACAGATCTGCAGTGTGTGAATGAGCATGTGAGCTTGTGTAAGCATAATGCATAAACCAACCATGCTGATAAGCAGGTGAATAAAGCAGAAGTCGGGAAAAAAAAAATTTTTTTTACTCCCACCACGCAGAAACATCATCAACAGCCAGGCTTCCGGAACACTGTCTCACCCTTCAGCGGTGAAGTGTATACTAGAAAACTTAATTTCAGATTCATAACAAAACAGCCCCCAGACATGAAGAACTTCTGCATTCCCAAGGTAAATGTAATTCATTTAGAGATGCTCTTATTTTAAGAAGGCGGCGACAGCACTAAAATCTCAACAAATATTTACCGAAAAAAAAAAGAAAAGAAAGTATAACAGATACAAGCAGAGCAATTGTCCTGCAGGTGACTGGTATACAGTAGCATGCAGCTCACGGATTGGCAGTGAAGCTGCGCAGCTCCACTGCAGAATACAAATCAATTTAGCTTTCGCTGCAAGTCTGCAATCAGCATAAGGTTACCGTCGGTCTCGCTGCTCAAAATAAAAATCGCATCAAAGAGCATGGCTGAAGTAAGGTCATGTGGACACGCAGGCCTGGCCCTACCTATAGTATAAGCTGGGGGATGAGGGGACGAAGGATGACAGGACATAGGAAGAAAGAATGAAATGTATATATATATAAAAAAAGAGTCCTGCAAACGTAGCACATTGCATCAGTAAATACTCAGAAGTTTA
>QMIH01001141.1:59785-122997 GCA_003987875.1 Clarias batrachus | reverse complement strand
TATATATATATACAGTTATACCAGCATGCTCTTTAAACATTTATTCCCCACTCCATCCTTCTGTCTTGATAAATGACAAGCCTGGGTAAGAATATAAAAACGTCCTCCTGAACAAACCAGGTCTCACTCCAGCAGGCTGCACAGGCATCATGGAGCTTCAGGCACCACGCTGCTGCATGATGAAGGCCTCTGTGGATGCGCCTCTGACAGCTTTTGTTTATGTTTCACTGAGCTCGCGAGTTGTTCAAAAATAACGTCTGCATAATGTATGAAAACGAATAGAACCGGGCGGAGAAAGACTGTTGAAAAGATCTAACAAGCGAAGACAAAATGAACGCCCGAACCCAGGTGGATAGCTCGCCATTGTTCATATAGTATGCCAAATGAAGGTCAAATGGAGGACCTTTCCAATTCGCTGCCTTTTATTGGCCATCAGATGGAATTCCGAGATAACATAATCCTCAATTCCGGTCTTGCCGCCACCAGTGACGGCTCACCACTACTGTTTATGATGAACCCACTTGTCCAACAGTATATATTCATGACGAGCAGATGGTAACAGGTTTTTTCGTCTCCTTTCAGTGCCCACTTACAGCACCACTGGGATGGATAATTAAACAGCATATTAACTGTTGCGGAAATGTACATTCGAATTTTTCGAGGCTGTTACGGAAACCCGCCGATTCTTGTAAAGCAAGTCCATCATGTACAGTACAGTACACACACTCTCTTTGGTGTGTAGAAACTGGTAAATCATGGAGCGTTATAAGGTAGTGCAAAGTAATACATGAAGCACTCGATAAAAATCATACTCATGTGCTTACTACATATAGACAATGCATATTTGTTTTAAAAGCTTTCCGTCGAGAGAAAGAGTAGTTGGGTTTAATAACTTAAATAACAGTGTATATTGATGTCGAGGCCCCTGAAGCACTGGATTTAGCATACATTCATAATTTCATAAGCAATAGCTCATAAATGCCTGACATATAATCATTTAGTGCTTAAAGGGCAAAGGCTGGTCTATGTAACGTCATCTTAATTAGCTATTCCCAATGCTGCCCCCCCCCCCAAAAAAAACAAAAAAAAAACAGGCACAAGTGATTAACTATTAAATTATGAACTATTAAAAGTCAAGCCTAATTGATTGACATGTCACAACTTATGTCTCTGAGGGGCGATAAGTCAACACAGAGGTGGCAGATCAGTCCTATCGTGTCAATCTGAGCTTAAGTGATCAATGTGGCTAAATGCTACATTACAATACCCCTACGAATCAGAGCTTCCCCTACGGCTCGTCAAATAAATAAATAAATAAATAAATACGTGCCATCAGTTAGGTCCGTTCAGTGTCCGGTGCTTAAGTGAAGATGTTACAGGTTTAGCGGAACAGGTTTGGAGCTGACGTGGATTTCCTCTGCCTGACAGAAAACCGTGCTAGAGATATGACAGGTAAAACCCTGGCAGCTCTACTCCCTGTCCTCCGGATTGCCTCTAATTAAATCGAGCTCATCGCTTGTCAAAGTGGAATGGGAATTTAGCAGCTGCTTCAAGAGAGAGAGAGCCAGGAAGGTGAGGGAGAGGTTAAGAGAAGAAGAAGGATCATGGGGGCAAATATATATATATATATACATTTATTTTTACCCCTGGGGAGCCAAGTGGCACTTCTGCTCCTCTTACTTTATAAGGCCCCCATAGGCTTTTTAAGCTCCTCATGATGGTATCTGAATTATACTGCAATGCTGGAATAAGCATTCAACCAAACTCTTAATACGACTCCAGATTCCTTTTGAGGATACTGCGTATTTACTGCTGACTCCACCAGCGCTGTACACACACCCGCTGAATGTCCATAGGGATGTGGAAATCTTTAAATGCAGATGGCCAAGCTGAGCCCGAAGACCGAAGCCACACTAAATCAAGCTGTGGTAATAAATGACCCCCCTCACATGCAGTACAATGGCCATGTGTGTGTGTGTGTGTGTGTGTATAATGTGGCTCTAAAAACCAAACTAGACTAAATAAAATCCAGCGATTCCTGAGTGTAATTACTGCTATCGAATTCCATTTGACTACAAATTCCAACCATTCATTAAGTCAAGAACCCGGTTACCGGTGACTACGGTTGAGTAAACCTTCCCCAGAGGGGAGAAGCAGAAAAGAAACCATTGATTAAGCAAGAGTCGAACAATGCACCTGCAGGACTTTAGATAATAGTTTGCCTGCTGAAAGACTTAACTGTATAGTCGATGATTGGGTGCACCCCCCAAAACACTGGAACTGCTACATAATGCAGCATAATTTAATTTGCCTTTATTTATGCAACACTTTCCGCAATAGACACATACTCACAAATCAGTTGTAGAGAAATGTGCATGTAGATTTAGACATCTAATGGGCAAGCCAGAGGCAAGTATTAAAGCAAGTAAACTGTATTAAATGACCTTGAGCAGAGCCAGACGTAAGGAGTGACTCCAGAGTGACAGAGTGACACCAGATAGTAGGGTTATCCAACATTAATGGTGTTACAGTCTGAACGTTTACATGCACAGTTAAGTTAAGCTTTGGTTATAGCTTGACTGGGCCATTTAATTGGATTCCTGCACAGTAGAGGAATACCTCTTTTGACCGAAATCTCAGTCTCCGCTACGATAGGTGGTGAGACAGTATGCCCCCTCTCTCAGCTTGTTAGTTTTACATGCACGCTTGACCTATCACATGTTAGCTAGCAGAAAACATGCCAAAAGCATAGGCAACTTTACAATGCTGTATATTTCGTACATGCATGTGCTTTGTGTTTATGGCAGGACAAATACATCGTCTCTTTGCTTTTCCATACTCTTTGTTCATCTGTCAACAAGCTTTCGTAATTCCTCATAAAGCCACGAAGGCACCACTGTCTTCACTTCTGCATCAGAAGTGAATCTATGTCCTTGTAGCACTGCTTTCAGGGGACCGAACAGTTGAGAGTCAGATGGAGCGAGATCAGGACTATAGGGAGGATGCTCTAACACCTCCAAACAGTCAACAGTTTGCACAAAAGTTTGCAGATGTGCATTGTCATGCAAGATCACAGCAGATGATAGCAGTCCTCTGCATTTGATACTTTAGTCCTTCAATCAGCATCTCGATGGAACCACTTTGGTTGGTAATTCAGGATGTTTCTGGCCCATACTCTGCCGTTTACTCTCAGCCTCCTAGTGATGAATCCATGTCTCATCCTTTATTCAGGGTCACGGGGGGCCTGGAGCCTAACCCATGAGACTTAGGGAACATGGCAGGGTACACCCTGGACAGGGTGCCAATCCATCACAGGGCACACACTACGGGCAATTTGGGAATGCCATTTAGTCTAATCTACAGGTCTTTGGACTGTGGGAGGAAACCGGAGTACCCGGAGGTAACCCACCAAGCACAGGGAGAACATGCAAACTCCATGCACACAGAGACCGGAATTGAGCCTGGCTGGGGATCGAACCCGGACCCTGGCGGTGCAAGGCGACAGTGCTAACCACTACACCACCGTGCCACCTAACGAATTTCATTTGGTCCAAATTTTGTTTGCAGATATCCCAAAAAGTGGCTCTTCTTTCATGAAAATCACAAGTGGGGTGTACATTTTTGTCCCAAATGAACTGATGTAACACATCAACAGACATGGAGAGACAGTAGCCTTGAACAGAAAGCGTTGATAAGAGTGCGGCCAACAGAAGATGTAATATAACTGGAGCTCGTATGTACGATATCCACAGTAGATGAGGTGATCTACAGAAGCAAAAGTGAGTCGTCCCAAGAGCTAAAATCTCCAAGCAGATCGCTCACAAGCAAGCAGGTATACCGCCTTTTCCTTTTGCATGTTGGTGATCCTTACACGTTTTTTTTTTCTTCACAATTCTTTTGCCAGATCCTCCAACCCGTCTCTTTGTACTCGTCTTCTCTGCTTTTGAACACACTGCTTTGTTTCTGTTTGAGTTGAGCCCTGCGTGTGTTGTTTGCCTGATCGATTGACCTGCCTACCGTTTGTGATTACAGCCTGCTGATTTACATTTGTTTAATAAAGAGCTTGCGATTAAATCCAACCTCGTCCACTTCATGAGAATCTACAGAAGGTTCCGATAGACGTGCAAGATTTCCCTTGGCATAAAAGTAAGAAAAACTTCAGCATGTACTGTAGTCTCAAAAGTAATGTCTTTAAACCATCTTCACTGCTGAAATACTCTACATGGCTACATACTGTATACACACAGTCACAGCACCACCAATGAAGTGCATTTTCGAGACCATGCATTTCAAGATGAAAACTTTTAGTGAAGGGCGAACAGAATCCAGCCACCTTTTTTTTTTAAAAAACAAATCCAGCTGCCTTTTTTTATTATGCTAGAATTTAGAAATGGGTATTTAAGGGCAAAAAAAAGCACTGGAACAAAAAAAAAGAAGCAGGTTCAGGTTCAAGAGCACAGCCTCATTTGAGCACTGAGCAGTCCAGCTGTGAGACATATGGCCTCTCCAACTCGGAGGTCCAAATGAAATCTAAACCTATTGTCCGATGGCAGCTTGTAGCTGAAGAGACTACAGAGAGAAACACAATTAACACCCGTCTTATTAGGTTCTCTCCAGCTAACTGGGACACTGCAGGGTACTTCTTCAGCACCACAGAGGGACTTACAACCACTTGGGCAAAGAGATCGAATTTTTCCAGCAGAACCGTGTCTCCTCCTCTGACAGCTCTGCTTTGATGTTTGCAGAAAAAAAGGGAAGTAAAGGGATGATCCGTGGATTTTGTATTATATATCAAGTGGGTGTTGCTAGATAAGCTGGAAGGGTAATTTTTTGATGCTTTGTTCTTAAACATGTTCATAGCAATGGGTTTTACTGCAATTTCACACACACACATATTAATCTTTGAGTATTGAAGAATATTTTGAGCGCAAGATGTTTACCTGTAAGAGGTTTACGAACATAGTAAGGGGGCAAGTTATTGTGTAATACATTTCATTTGTTCCATCCGTTACTCATAGGCTTTGCTCACATTACCAGGTTGAAGTGACACAAATCTGCTTAATGTGACATTCGAACATAAAAATGTCATGTTTCCTACTGAGAAACTTTTATATCAGATGAATGGAAGCATCCGTTCTCAGCGGATCAGTGACCTCAGCCAGTGCGGTCTGCGTGGGAAAAACATCAATAGCCATAGCGGTGGTTATACTTGGTGAAAAGATACGGAAATGGCTCATCTTAATTACAAGTTCTAGCTCAGTCTTGTCTGCAGTATGGAGGCATAATATGCAAGGTGGCTGGAAAACAAGCAGGCATTAAAAATTGATAATGAAGTTCATATTTCTAATCCAGATTAATTGAAACCAATTGTGCTTGTACTTTATTACATAGGAAAGTAAAAAAAGCAAATCTCAACGCAGGTACCGGTGAAATCAACCAGTTGTCCCAAACGACCGCGGATGGAATGCACAGCCTGACAATTTTTTATTGTCTCCGGACGTAGTCTTGCAGTTCTCACACTCACACTGTCCCTGCACAAGTACTATCGATGTGGGAAATCCTTTTTACTATTGTCTGTTTAGGGACTCTTCTCATCAGGAATACTTCAAGTTCGACAACCATTACAAGTTGCCTAGTTAATTTCCACCTTTCCATTATACTGGAAGTGTCCTATAAATCAGGGATGTTGGTCCGTCCAACAAAGCACCTCAGCGTACTGAACTAAACATTACAAAAAATAAGGCAGCAGAACAGATCTACTATGTAGTACTCACTCATTCTCTTTCATTCATTTTCTATAGCGCTTATATTATGATGCATGGCAGGCTACACCTTGGACGCATGCCATCCATCGCAGGGCACTGGAACCCACACTTACACACTACGTGCAACTTGGAACTGCCAATCACAGGAGGACTCGGAGGAAGGAAGCCATCATATCACGGGGAGAACATGCAAACTACATGCATACAGACCCAAGACAGGACTCAACCTTTGAAATGCGAGGTCACAGTGCTAACTACGACATAACTGGGACACCTTTTTCTTTGTTTTTTTTCTTTTTCAAAAATGTCAGAGTCAACTGTGTAGTGGTTAGCACTGTCGCCTTGCACCTCCAGGGTCCGTTCAATCATTCCTCTCTTCAATCATTTCTTGATTCCCGGCCAGACTCGATTCCTTTCTCTGTGGGCAGGGGTTTCCTCCGGGTACTCCGGTTTCCTCCCACAGTCCCAAGACCTGTAGATTAGACTAATTGGCATTCCCAAATTGCCCGTAGTGTGTGCCCTGCCATGGATTGGCACCCTGTCCAGTGTGTACCCCGTCTCCTACTGAGATTGGCTCCAGGCCCCTCGTCACCCTGAATACACATGAACCACAGGACAAAGCGGTATAGACGATGAGTGAAAGTGAGTGAGCGTTTAACAAACCATTATTGTTATTTTTTTGAACCATGAACCATTTGTAACATCCATTTCTATAAATGATTTAGCTGAAGGCTATGTTCACAGTTCCAGCTACTTGTTAAAATTAGACCTGACCTGGACCTTCAATAAGAAAGCCCAACACTCCTTTCATGAAAAACAAACAAAAAAAAAAACCAGAAACACAGGAGGATGTGCTTTCAACCTGGTGCCCCTTGTAGCACTGTGCGTCCCACATCTAATGTCCAATTCACCCTCGCAGCAATGTCCTTACAACGTTCATAATCTTTTTATGATGAGTGTTTTAGGTCCACACGTAACTCATTCCAATTTCACAAGACCTGGGATGCCCGACAAAGGCCTGGCAGTGCCACAATTTCACTGGAGTGTTAGGTGAAGACATATACAGTATACAGTATGTGAAGGGACCCAGGGGGGAGTCATGTGCTACTGCATGACAATGTCCCTTCTGGTTCAGACACCTCCAGCTTGTCAACATATGGAACTGTCAGATCTCATGTACTTTATCATTCGGACCGGTAAAGTGGTGCCCCGGAGAGTGTGTCCCAACAGTCCTGAGCTCAGACGGAGTGAGAGAGACAGAGTTATTGAAAGGAAAGCTGCAAACAGTGTGACCTTGTCTCTTTCAGAGAAGTGCTGCTGGGGCAGGATTCAGTCAGCCTCCCATTTGCGCATACCGAACACAAACCTCAATCGATTACGATCGAAGTAGGTCATGTTCCAGTACCCATCTCTCTACACCCTCTTTCTTGCTTTTATGTTTCTCTAGCGTGCCTCATGCATTCTCTCTCTTTCTCTCTCTCCTCTCACTTTCCACTCCTTCGTCTCTTCAATCATTTCTCACATTACAGCATGAAGCATGCCTATTCCAGGGCACTAAGAACATACATTGGTGGATCTACAGCCAGTTAAAAAGCAGAAAAAAAAACACAATTTGAAGCCTGAATAAAATGGTTGCAGAAATGGTTACAGATGATCTCCTTTTACATTTCCCTCCAGCACTCATTTCCCCTCATGAATTAATAAACACTGCATCCAACAATAAAAGGCTCACCTAAACACCCTGAGCATTAGAAGTAAAGTGCAGACACCATCAGCACCACCACTCTGTAATTGTAATTCTGCGATTGGGCCACTACAATGCTACATGCCCAATTTTGACAGACCATAATTCAGCCCTGAAGTGGTTTAAGTGGGCAAACAGAGAATGAATTGCTGCGTACTTCAAACCAATTGGTTGCAATTATGTTATTCCAATGCAGGCAATAAACAGAAGTGCAATTTAATATTTTCTTTTTGTCATGAATAAATCTCATGTCATACACATGTCACACACACACACACACACAAAAGCACATCAGTACATCAAGTATTCAGTATTATGACGCAATTTGATCATTTTTAGCACAATGTCCCAAGACATACTATTAAGAAGAACAAAAAAAAAATCACAGTATGTTGCTTTTCAATAATGTAATTATAGCAGTAAAATTGAGTGGCTTCTGGCCATTAAAGTTAAAACACCCTTTAGTCATTGCTCGTTCATCTATAATGTATACAAGATTGTGAGAGGCCTGGAGCCTATCCCAGGAGACTCAGGGCACACCCTAGACAGGGTGCTAGTCCATCGCAGGACACACCCATACAGTACACTCTCTCATTTTGGGAATGCCGATTAGCCTAATCTGCATGTCTTTGGAATGTGGGAGGAAACCAGAGCGCCAGAGGGAAACCCACCAAGCACAGGGAGATCTACGCAAACTCTACGCACACAGACCCGAGGTGGGAATCGAACCCAGAGCCTGGAGGTGCAAGGTGACAGCGCTAACCACTAATCCACCAATCCATTTAGTCATTAGTATAGTGTGCACCAAAATATACAGCACTGAAATGAAAAGATGATGAAATGAACAATGTTGCCTTGTTGTCGTCTCCTGAAAGAAACTAACATACCCATGGTACAGTATGCGTAATGTAAGTGTTTGAAGTGTATGTGCACCATCTCGCTGTAGACAGTCTTCACATCGTTCATGCAGATTCTCAACCCGGATTCCCGGAACAATGAACAATGGTTGCTGCAGACTCCTTGAACAAGTCGGCATCTGGCGGTGGAATGGGCCGGGTACGGGAAGGAATTGTTCTGTCCCCATTCACGACCACTCCCATATGAGCGAAAATAATACCCAACTATTAATTAATACTCTTTCCTCCATCCCATTTCCAGAGACCCATTTCCAACAACAACTGCACAACGGCTGGAGCTATCGACAAACGCATATGAGCGTTCGAGACGCGCGAGTTTCAGTACCGTATATTTTGGCGCATACCGTACTTCAGGGGGAAACGGACATTTAAGGGTACCTACATCGTGCCTATATACTATTTCTTTAAAACAATGCATTAACCTTCAAAAAGCCATGGAAAATGTATGAAATTATGTCTAACATGGTGATATTAGAGGATTTAGAGGTCACTTGTCTTTACAGTACATACGAGAGAAACGGGAAAAACACTGCTCTTAGTTTGGTTTTGTGTGAATAAAAAGCATCTTGAAGACACTTTGAAAAATTGTAGAAGGACAGACAACAAAATAACCGGCAGAGAAAAACTGTTCTCAGAAATATCTAAATCAAACATCTGTCTTTTATGAATATGTTATAAAGGCTCAAAATACTGTAGTACCTTCAGTGTTACTGCAGTAAAGAACAAACAGAGGCATTCTGTTAAAATCACTGCCCTAGACTGAGAATATATATTTGCCTACCTATATATAAATATAACCTTATTAAGTATACAACTATTATGATAAGAGATACCTAAAATATATGAAATATAAATGATGAAATAATTATATATGGTGAAGGGAAATAGAGGTCCTCAGGCTTCCTGTCTATTTCGTATATCTTATTGCTGCACTATTATTATTTCATACATTAGCCCCTACATTGTAATGCTGTCCCTTCTAATAACTCATATCGAGGTAATTGAAGTGCTCCATATACACTTCCTGGCTACTTCATTAGGAATGCCTGTACACCTTGTCATTCATTATGTTCACATTAAACATAATGACAGGGGCATGATTTCGGGACCAGACGGGTTGGTTTGAGTATTTTTCCCTCTGTCTTTACAGTATCTCGCTCTCGCTTACTCATCCTGTATACCACTTTTCCTGTAGGCGGGGTACAACGTGGACGGGGTGCCAATCCATCACAGTGCACAAGCATGCACATGCACACACACTACGGGCAATTTGGAAATGCCAATTGGAAAGCATGCGTGTCTTGGGGCTGTGGAAAAAGAAACCCATCCAGACCCGAGGTTGGGCTCAGACCCCCGATCCTTGAGGTGCGAGGACACAAGGCTAACCACTATACCACGGTTCCTCTTAAGTATTTCAGAAAATGTAAACTAATCTCCTGTAAAGGTCATGTTTAAAATCATCTCAAAACACACAATGCCATTAAAGAAAAAAAAAAAAGGTTTTATTTTGCTATGCTATCTGTGATAGTAAGCAATTTAGCAAGATCTCTGCAGAGCCGTGGAGTAAATTATAGAGCTGATGTGCATGTTCCATTGAAAATCCATTTCAGTCTGTTCAGTCTGGAGAACCAAACACAGAGGTCCGGCTAAGATCAATCCCATTAACACTCATTTACAGAGACTAAAACTGCACCATGAGTTACTGTAAGTTGATTTCATTTCACTACTTTTTATTTATTTATTTTTTTAAATAATAAAAAAAAAAAACTGAGCACATCCAAGTCAGGCAATCAGTCAGGAACTGGAAATATGCATGTGTGATCTTTGCACACAGCCATTAGTGCTGTAGTTCCTCAGGCATGGTGATGGCAGGATGCTACAGTAGTCACAAGCTTTAGCTTTAGAGTAGCTTAGACATTTTGGTATTCTGTTCCCAGTTCCCCCTCAAGTGAAGCGGAATCACGATGAAAAGAACTCTCATCGTTCCTGGCAACGATCACAGTTAGGTAAGAGCCAGCTCTCCAGCTATTCTGGTGACAATAACACGTTTTGAGTATGGTCAAAGTATAGCTTTATCTTGAGATATAAAGTGATGCTTCACACCCAGTGCTTCCTATACCCCTCAAAGATACATGTTATTTTAGGGGAGATTCTCAGCTGTCTAGGATGGATGGATGGATGGCAGTAATAAGACAGTCATAAAATAATCAAAAGACAGGTTGATAAATTGCACACTGTATCTATATCTTACATACTGTATAATCAGAAGACACACTGTAAATGGGAGAGTGTCAGGGTTAACACCTTGCACCCTGAGACTCTTTTTGTTTTGGACTTCGTTTCCCAGAATGCACCTCGGTCAGGTGATGGGAGCACTCACCTGGACCGAGGTGGCTCGCTAGTTTCTTTATAAATAGTCTTGTCCTTGATGCAGTTTTTGTCTTGCGTCTGTGTTGATGAACTGTTTTGGGTTATGATCAGTCTCTGGTTTCGTTTATTCTTGTTTAGTGCTTGTGTGTATTTATGTCCTGCACTTATGCCTCGCCGTGACAGAGAGCTGACCAAAGTTACAATGCTAAAATAGACAAATATATATTATACTATATAATATACTACTAATATAAATAATATATATAGAAGCATATAAGTCACAAATAATAAAAACAGAACAAATGTATAACAATAAGAGAAATGAAGTGGGATGCAATTGTACAATTGTATTTATGACAAAGTAACAGTGCAAATACAGTAGTAATAACTGTCAACTGATTGGGTCTATGTGTACTGGCATAATATGTAATACTTGAGTGAGCAGACCCTGAAGCTAAAAGATGAGCGAGTTATGTGTGCAGCACCGTGATGTACTGTGTCTAGCAGAAGAGCCTAAAGCCTAAATTTCCCAGTCCACATTCCCATGCCCCTGTAAAGATGTGTTGAAAAGCCAAATGTCTCTGGGGACAAAGGATTTCCTGAGTCTGTCAGTTAAGCAGCTTTGCGACATAAGTCTTCCAATGAACACGCTCTTCTGTTTCGGAAATATAGGATTGTAGGTCATGGCGTCAGTTTCGAAATGTCTCACTACTGTAGCTTCTTCAGTCTGAGAACGTTTGGATAGGGAGCCCAAATACTTTATATAGTCTAAGGCAGTTGCTCAAATGACCTGAATAGGCTTGTTGTGACTGTCACACTGTAATGACTCTCCTTCTTCTCTTACATTCTCTACTGTCCAGCTAACAAGTCTGCTTGAGCAAACGGCCCTGGACTATACTGTATATTTGGAATCCGTAACCAATATTAATCTGAGGAAGCTGCAGTACTTGGATGACTAGTGAAACATTTAGAACCAACAACTAGAGGTCCAGCTGCCATGACTCAATTTTCAGTAAGGGTATTATTAATTATGCACTTAATTAAGGTTATTTTAATGAAGTCTTCTAAGAAGTTAATTAACCATGAGAGTTTTATGCTTGGAGGCACAAAGACCATATGCTTCCTCTGTTGCTGTCCGTGCTGAAAATATACATCACACCTGACTGACCAATGCAACCTACAACCTATACTGTATATATACAGTATGTACATATACAGTACACACACTCACACAAATTATGACCAGCCGCCAAATATTGAGCAGGTCCTTCCTTTTTTGCCACCAAAACAGTAAAGATTTCTATTCGAACCAGCATTAACTTTTCCTAAATTTGGGCTAAAGTAGCTCTTCTATTGGATTACACCGAGCCATCCTTAACTTGCCATGTGCATCAATGCCTGAACTCTTCACGACCCTGTTGCCAGTTCACCAGTTTTCCTTCCTTGGATTACTTTTGGTATGTCCTGACCACTGCAGCCTGGGAACATCACACAAGACTCACAGTTTTGGAGTTGTTCTAGACGAGTCCTCCTGCCATCACCATTTGTCCCTTTTCAAAGCTACTCAAATCCTTATACCCTTTCTTTCTACAGTACTTCCAACACATCAACTTCAGGAAAACGAGATCACTTGCTGCTTAATATATCCCACCCACGTCCTGCCACAATTGTAATGAGAGTCTTGTGGGATGTTTTCAGGCTACAGTGGTCAGAACGTACTAAAAGTCATCCAAGCCTCTGAGTGGCGCAGTGGTAAAAGCACTCGCACTATCATCCGGAGATCGCTAGTTCGAATCCCGGGTGATGCTGTAACCTCTCGCAGCCGGAGGTCTAGAGAGAGCCGATTGGCCGAGCTCTCTCAAAGGGGAGGGATGAGAGTTACTTGGTGCTCCTACATTAATCACGGCTCTACAGCCAGTCAGGGGCGTCTGTGAGCTCGCGCAACGGAGGGAGCGGATAGCGCTGTCCTCCGAGTGTTTTACGTCGCCCCCAACGGTGCGCGAGCGAGCAGTTCGAAAAGATGCGGTCGGCTGGCGTCACGTGGTTCGGAGGAAACACGTGATAGTCTTCGGCCCTCCCGGCTGAGTGGTAGTAGTAGCTTTAATGTGGGAGCCCCCTAGTGATGGGGAAGAATTGGACACGACTAAATCAGGGAGAAAATTGGAGGGGGGGGGAAGTCATCCAAAAAGAAAACCGAGTGAATTGGCGACAGAGTCATGGACGGCCAACGCTCACTGATGCACATGGGGTGCGAAGGCTGTCCAGTGTTGTCTGAAGAGAGAGCGTTTTCCTAAAATGAGCTTAATTAATGCTGGTTGTGATAGAAAGGTGTCAGGAGAAAGGTGAAAGGTTTCATCACAAAGAGGGACCTACTCAATATTAGGCAGGTGGTCATAATGATATGGCTGATAACCATAACTGTAGCCATAGACATGACTTTTCAGCCTCACTCAATAGTGTGGCCACATGGATGAGACAGTGTGGCATGTTTCTCCTTTGAAATCATTTCAGCTCTAAAACAATAAAAACCCTTTTTTTCCCTCTTCTCTGACAGGTCTATTAGTCCTGTGCTCTGTAGTGTTGTTGGACCAAATCCCTCGAATATTAGGAACTATAGAGCAAAAATGAACCTAGTGACAATTATGGCACTGTATAGTACAGTGACTGATAGCAGGATAAAAGTCTGTAAACGATTTTAGTGACAAAGTGTACCAGTTAACCTGGTAATGCCAATTCACTTACAACACATATCTTTGGACTGTGGGAGGCAACCAGAGTACCAGAAAAAACATGCAGACTCCAAACGCGCAGACCCGAGACGGGACTCGAACCCTCGACCCTTGTTAAAGACTACGCCACCGTCCAACTTTAACACAGAATTAAACTAAGATACACACCATGGTCAGACAAACCAAAAATCAAGAAACCATTCTCAGCGCCAAACAACAGGACTCGCATGATAAGACTATATGACACAACAGAGAAATAGAGGGTTATAAATAGACAAACAGATGACTGATTTATGAAGAAGCACAGAGACGCCATCAGGTAACAAGAATGACTGGTCAATAGGGGAGACAAAACAGAAGCTTGAATGAACGCATATAGACATAACAAACAAATGAACATACAGTGACCGGAAAAAAACGAAACAAACAAGAACAATACATGTTTCACTGGGAAACCAGCCAAGCTCCTGAATAAGGGGATTCGAGATAATCGATAGCTAGCAGGACTCTTTGTATTTTTCCAGGAACAAGTCATATATTCTAATGCAAATAGTGGTGATCTTGTTCCCTCATTGTACCTCTCATATCTGAAATGCTGGACACGCCACTGCTTCCTGTCACACTCTTTCTGTGGCTGTTAGGTCATGCTGCAACACTCCATTAACAATTAAACAATTTGAATTGATATATTCCATATGCTAATAAAAAATGCATGCCTTTTTTCTTCTTTTCTTGTATGGCCAATGCATTGCTACCCGTTTAGGTGATCCTTTACCGACATGAAAATACTGCATCTAGTAAAAATAGCCTCTGTTTCAGACAGGCAGCTGGGACACACCGTACCTATGGACTCTAGATTTCCTCTGCTGCCCCCTTGCAGTCTTTTCACTTTTTCCTCTTCGTCTGGCACGTCTGAACATACAATCAGTGACAATTAGAGTAAGAATCCAGCTCTTACAAAAAAAAAAAAAAAAGCAAGGTGGGAGACTACAATTACACTGTGCTCACTTCTAGTCTGACTGTAAGATTAGCAGTTCTTCACAAAGAAGAGCAAGACATTAAAGCTTTGATTGACAGCCCAGGGCAACACAGTGCGTCTGGTGCTTTTTCCTGCTTTATATAAAAAAGAGAGAAGCGCTCAGTGATTGACAGTGTGTTTGCGCTGGTCTCCCTTGTGCTTGCTGAGAAGATGAGAGAACAACGCCTGGATCGTAGCCTCCTCTTCACTCCATTGCTTTCACTACCGCTCAAAATATGGGCTGGTGAAGCAGTTCTTTTTTTTTTTTTTTTGACTACATAATGGTGATATGTTGCTTAATATGTCTAACCTCCGTCGCACTGAGCCAATCTACGTTCGCCTTGCCTGACCCTGCAAATCTTCTGAAAAAGTGTTCTTCCCACCATTTTCTCTAACTGAGAACAGTAACAAAGAAAGTGTCAGCACTGGATCTTTCTTTGTATAGTACGCGACTGTTGGCTGATCTCTTCCCCGCTATCAGTCCATCACGATCTCCGGCATGATCTCGAACAAGCCATGCTAAGATAAGTAAATGGAGCTCGACGTACCACTCACTTTAGCGCAGAGGGAACCTGATACGGATCTAAATACAGTAAATCACTGCAGAAACGAAGTGGAGCTCGTTTTATTTTTCCGGAAACGGCCCGGAGGTGATGTGGCGAGGTTAGAGTTGAAGATTGTATCGACTAGAATAGAGTGGGAAGGTGGTGAGATGAAGCCTCCTAGGTCGCCTCTTCCGTCTTCATCCTCATATCTCTTTGCCTTCATCTCTCTCTCTTCCTAGCAGACCTCATTCACTCTTTTCCCAACCTTCATCCTTGGATCTCTCACTCTCAATGCATTTGGCTGATTGGTATCTTATCTTTAATCTCCATTTTCCTCTCTGCTGTGCTCCCTAGAGCAGCATGGGTTTGGTTTTCTGATTAAAAAAAAAAAAAAAACCCTCAATATTCTGCTCAGCTTGCAGCCATCTCTTTTTTTTCTACTCTTTCTAACTTCTTTGAAGCTTGTATCTGGAACCCTTAAGGTCATGATGGAGCAGAGATTGGCGAGACAAAAAGAGGGCAAAACTGGACTGCGATAAGTTGTGAATACCCCACGCTGGTCTTGCAGCATTACCACCTGCCTTGTAGTAAAAGAACTCTCAAGCCTCTTTTTCCAAGAGGTTAGAGGAACCCTGGAAATAGAACTGTGTGCTTCAGTAGGGGTGCAGCTATTGGGCACCTTTCATAATCTCCAAAAAAGAGTGCATCACTTTGTAACTGTTTTGCTGCTGGATTTATTATTATTCTTTTTCCCTTACACCAAAAATCAACATTTTGCATCTGATACAAGTTTCACTTCCAGCCTAGAGACGAGATGTCTAATTAATGCCTTCTCGCAGTCGCCATTTCCATAATACATTTCCTATACCACAGTGGAGGTCCTGTAGAGTGCGCTCAAGTGCTGAGCCTGCCACTGCTGATTGCACAATGGAGTTTATCTGATGTGACACACCAAGCCAGGGTTTGGCCCACCAAGGTGCATTCTGGGCAATTGAGAACATTGCTGAGGAGTTAAATCAGCTCTCATGGGAGAGTGAACAAGGAAAGGGATGAGGTGTAGGAAGAGGGGTAGAAAACAGACGATGCATCCAGAAATGCCGAGAGAAAGGCGTAGGAGCTGAGTAGAAAGCCAGTCAGATAATGTTTAGAGCTAACAAAGCCTTATCTTGACAGGAGCTGTCCACGAGCATGCTGTTGAAACATGGCATATGGTCACCAGGGCTGTTTTAAATCCCTTTTGCAAAGCTGACGGAGGGGAGCTGGTGAAGTGAAGGAATATCTACACAGGAATATGATTTGATTTTATGTCATTTTGCTTCGGGTCGTCACTTCAATCGAATTTTCCCCCCTGATCTTATCACAATGACTACTGACATTTAAGTTTTTTTAATGGACTCGGGTTACCTTTCTACTGCAACTTAACACTTTAAATCATGTTGGAATGCACGTTCTTTTATTCACGTGTCTTTGAGCAGATAAACAGCGGTGGCATTGAGTGCTCGGCATTTTCTCCGCAGAAGCCGTGATTATTGACATTCCATCTGGGAGGTTGATTTTTGGAGAAATATTATATATTTGTGTACAATAAATACTTGCTAGTAAAAGAAACGGGTGCATCGCACTCTTTGTCAGATAAAATAGGGTGTATGCATGGGTTGTTCCGTGATAGAAGAAAGTAGAGAGATAGATTTTCTTTTCCATTGGTTTTCTTAGAACAGTTAAAGTTCAGACGGTCAACTTGGCACGAAATTATCTGCCACCAGGAGCAAATTCTTTTTCAGTCATAGTAAATTTTGCAATTGTGCTGAGCAAAAAAAAAAAAAAAAAAAATATATAAAATAAGACCACGAATCTAAGGCAAAACTAGGCACAGGGTACCTGATCTTTTTCTAATCTTCATCTGTCTTGTGGATACTTGCTCTATACATCCCAGCCAAAGAGTAGTAGAAGTATATTCTAAACATTAAAAAAAAAAACTAATAGAAAAGATTTACAGCTGAACAAGAATCCACTGCGAGGTCCCATAAAAAGGTTTCTTCCCCAAAACAAAGATATACTGTGAATTGAAATTGCCTGTGTGCCAGGTTAAAGGTAAGCACAAAACACCAATGAAACTGCCAGAGCACACACCATAAACGTCTTCACGCCGAGCACAAAACAGCAGAGCTCGCTCAGAACCAGCCCACGTCTTGTTTTTTAAAGTGCAAGCACTGGCATCACATATAGGGTAAGCACATGAAATAATAATGCTGCTGCCATAAATTATGTAGTGCTAATGCTTGTGAGCCACAAGGGGGGGTATGCCTTTTAGAGGATGTGTAACGTGCTTCCAGTTCCCTACAGAGATTGTGTAACAGCCAGGTTGGAAATAGACCCTCACCTTGAATCAGTAGCAGCAGCGATTGCCAAGTCATGAATTATTCCTTTTTTTTATTATTATTACATTTTATTTCAAGTTTGATAATAAACTGGTTAAATGTTAACATAAGTTTAATGACTGGTGACTAGTTATTGTACAGAGCTTGAAAATACTGTACAACTATTATTAATATTTAATAGTTAGTATATAACTCCTATTTATAGTTTTTATTTATAAATGATATGTTGGGGACATGGTTGTCGGGGATCCGGGTTGCTGATTGGAAGGTCGAGGGTTCAACCCCTTAATCGCAGTGTCATTGCAGTTGAGCCTGTTAACCCTACTCCGCATACAACCCTGCCACTGCATGCAGTATGGTTCCAAGCCCAATTAGAAAATGGGAGCGTTGCTACAGGAAAGGCATCATGAGTACACCCTGTACCAGCGGCTCAATGGATCCGACCTACTGTCCACTAGGATAAAAAAGGGACAAAGGCCAAGAAAAAAACAGGACTTCATGCTCTCCACCCCAGTCACAGAGCGTCATGGTGTTACCCTTGCTCTGTGCTTAAACGCCTTAGAATCTTGATAGTGATGATAGTGAGGATGTAATGCCAAAATTGCACACATTGTTATTCAGACATCAGATCCAACTGCAGGCTTAATTGCTCTTGAGAAGTTATTCGGGAGTGACACACACACACACATGGAGGAGTCTGTCTAAAACAGGAGCGTGCCACAGTTCTGCATGATTCTGACCATCGACCAGTATTAAGTCCACTGTCACTCTCTGACAGTTTGAAGCAGCAACCCTGATTAATTAATAATATCTTCCATTTATAGTGAATGAAAGGATTTTTTTTTTATATCAGATGAGACATCATCTTATTCAGAGACATTGCTTATCTCAAGGACTAAATTATTCACAGATAGAACTATGATTTGTTTCCTATTAATTGACTGTATTTTCATTTATACATCTGCATCTTTTTATCCGTTCGCTATTGATTTTATATTACATCATATTATATTTGAACAGCAGAGAAAAAAAAGAAATCAATGTCTTTGTTCAGTTTTTTTTTTTTGTGTGTGTGTGGAATAAGGTTATGTGCAGCAGTCCTGACACTATTGGAAACTCTCGGACGCTTCTACTCAAGAAAATTCTGCCAGGCGTGAAGTGAACTGCATGTACTGTAGGTGATTTGCATAATCCAAATGACACACCCAGGAAACTGCGTTTAACCCATCTCTGAATACACCTAACCCCTTAACTTCCAAAGTCAAATTGCTGACTCTAAATGTTACCCATGGATGTGAAGCTCATATGTAAGTTATAACCAACTAAATGTTGGGTTTGCATGAGTCTCAATCACTGTTGCTGATTCTTTGACATTCAGTTCTCAACTTAAAGGGATAGGTCAGGTCTGTCTTAAATCAAAATCAAGGTGCATATAAGTACATAACAATAGGTATGAGTTGGTATGAATTTTCCCCCTTTACATATCGACCGTGGCTTTTGTCACATGGAACAGGATTACAATGTAAGTAATTGGGACCAAATTTTCCTCAACCCTTGTACCATGCAAAAAGTTCAGCTGACCAGAAGTAGCCATGTGGCTAGTTCCAGTTGTTTTCCAGTTATTACTAAATTTGTCCCCAGTTTCCTACATTTGCTTTACTTACTTACTTCCATTCTGGGGAACAAACCTCATGGATGTGTGCATAGAAGAGCAATTTATAACAACCAAGACCTTCCATAATGTATTTATATGCACATCAAAAAAACACTTGACAAAAAGCATCTTAATAATGTGCATCTTTTTATTTTCATGATATATATTTAACTATTTTTTTTTATCTTGATGACATATAAAACATACATTTATACCTGTTATCTACCTGTTATAGTGTTATAGACCACAAGAAACAGAAAAACCAGAAAACTCTCAAAACCAGGGTATCAACATGGAATAATATAAGGTTTGGCATACACTGGAAGATGATCAACACAGAGCGAATTCTTTACAGTGTGTGTGTGTGTGTGTGTGTGTGCGTGTGCGAGAGAGAGAACTGTTGTTTTTTTAATACTGTGTGTAATTAAATCCAGATGTGTGATCAGTAATCAGGTGAGTTGGAGCATGTGTGTGTGTGTGTGTGTGCCAGTCCTCACCAATCACACCTGCATTCTGGGAACTGCAAAGTAAAGTAGTAAAGTGCCGATTCCAGCACATCCATAATGTCATGAAGTGATTGTTGCATATTCGCAGAGGTGGGTAGAGTAGCCAAAAAATGTACTCAAGTAAGAGTAGCTGTACTTCAAAGTAATATTACTCAAGTAGAAGTAAAAAGTAGTCATCCAAAATATTACTCAAGTAAGAGTAAAAAAGTATTCGGTGAAAATATATTCAAGTACTGAGTAACTGTTTCATCATAATGTCATGATTTATTTATTTATTTATTTTTTAAATTATGTAAGCAGTCAGACAAAATGATGAAATAATGTACAAATTCTGACATTTCCAAATAATAAAATTAATGAAATTAATGTAATAAAATAAATGAATGAAGCTAAATATCTTTACAAGATAGCATATTAAGGAAAAAGAAACACAAATTTCCTAATCTCACTTTTTTCACAATAAAAAGCTTTTGAAATAAATCTACTGTAGGTAAGATATACTGTACTGTATATTCCGTTGCCCTGTAAATGACTCAGCAGATTTGAAAATAACATTAGAACATGTGTACAAGAGTCTCACTTAACCATAAACTGTGTCCAGCAGAACAAATGTAATAAAATTATATATTTTTTAGTCTTTCGTTTATTTGCTAATTATATATGTTAAGATTGCAACATTAAATAAAACAGCTAAACTAACCGCGACATGCTTCACTGTCCACCACTGCTGAAGACACACCCCCTCTCCCCTTCTCTGTGGTCATGTGACTCCATGCGGTTATTGTTAATGCGGCTGATTGGTCAAACAGAATCAGGTGATTATTGTTGCTACATCTGATTGGTGGAACACAGTCACATGGTACAGTAGATCCACCGGCTGCATTTCTCTGGCAAACACAAAGCATATCTAAAGTGTAGAGTAGCAGAGTAAGAGTAGCGTTTCTTCTTCACAAATCTACTCAAGTAAAAGTAAAAAATATGGTGCAGTAAAACTACTCATAGAAGTACATTTTTTTTTCAAAAAGTTACTCAAGTAAATGTAACTCGTTACTACCCACCTCTGCATGTTCAACAGTTTAAACTGGCCTGTGTGACGTTTATGTGGTTATTCTTATACCGCCTTTATTAATGTAACGGAACGAGCTGAAAGTACAGATTACTATAGTGTTTGCTGTTTGCCGGTCAGGAGTGGATGCTGACTATCAGGTTCTTTTTCTAGATGATTGTACGTTTGTGGTATGAAGGGAATCGGTGACAAGATTCACTCACACTCACACACACATCAGAAACTGCGGTAAACACCAATAACTAGAGTGAACGCTGAAATAAAAACCAGATTAGTCATCTGGGATGCGGAACCTCTGTCTTTGCTAAGAAACACTTATGTGCCTAAGAGTGTCATGTTTATTTTCCCATTTCGCTCCATCTCTGGAGACTTTGTCTCTTAATGGTGCTGCTAGCACTCACACTCTTACAAAAGGACTGGCTTTTTCACTATGGACACAGACAGAGCAGGCAGTATAATCAGAGGTTTTCTCTTTACTCCACTGTCAAATTATATTATCACTAGATTCAAAGCAACATTTTAGGATGAATTACATGTTTGTAACAGAAAGGGTACGATCATGCAGCTTTTGTTCATGTATAATTCATTAGAAATTGCTCTGGAGAAATGGCTTGTAATTTGTATTAGAAAGCCCTTGTGCTGTTTCTATTTGCAATTTTGGAATTGTGACATTATTTTACTTGACTATCTGCGGGAAAAAAAAAATTCTAAGCTAAAAAATTCCAGCTCGAAATGAACTGACGAGCGAACAGATTTCAAGTCCCTGGGCACATCAGTGAGAAAGTGGAACTTTGTTGACATGGCAGTTATAAACAGGTGCTTAATAAGCATTTACAGGTTTAATGGTTTGTAATAAGGGAATTACACCCAGCGGACAGGGTGCTAAAAGAAAGAAAGAAAGAATGAAAAAAAATCAACAAGGTAGTTGGGCGATGTCTTTAAGTGCCTTTATATATATAATATACATTTATAAAATGAGCCTTGGCCATCCATGACCATGACCCTGTCACCGGTTTTCCTTCCTTGGATCACGTTTTGGTCAGTCTTGACCACTGCAGACCAGGAACATCCCACAAGACATGTAGTGTTGGAGTTGCTCTGACTCCTCTAGCCATCGCAATTTGGCCCTCATCAATGTCACTCAAATATATATCCTTTCACATTTTTTCTGCTTCCATACATCAACTTCATGATAAAAAAGGGTTCACTTGCTGACGCTTATATCCAATTCCAGCTGCCGGTGTAAAGAGATATCGAAAATGTAGCTATTGCAAACTGCTGCTCTTGATAATATACAATATGTATACACACTACTGTATGTATAAATGCTATGGATAATACACTATGTATAAATGTCCAATATATCTTATTATAACAACTATAAACAGTCACTCCCTAAGTAGACTTTCTCTTCTTTGTGCCTATAAACAGGTCATGGCAATGAAAAAATATCAAATGTACTGTAAATGTCATTGTTCTGAAAACTTGACAGAAAGACAGAAATAACAGCTCTGCTTAACGTGTTGCTAAGAAGTGACACTAGAGACTCAATTAACAAGTTCTAAATAAACATATTCATTGAAAACTTCACTAATTCTTATCAATAATTACACATTTTTATGTTCTGTTTGCAAGGGGCCTTGTTGCCATGGAAACAATGGCGTTTAAGAATAAGCCGGCCTTCCGCATGTTCATTCGTGATTTTCATTCCAAAATTGTGGAAAATCTATGACATTAGCAGAATCCAGTAGGGCTTGTTGCGGGTAAAAACCTACTGTAAAGGAATAAATAAATAAATAAATAAATAAAATGAAATAGAAAATACTGTAGAATGTCATTGAAAATGAGAATTGTAGTTGACGACTTAAAACATCATCGTAGTTCATACATTATTCAAGGCTGAAGTGTAGCAATATGTAAGTGGTTTGTTTGTAGACTTCCTAGATGGTTCTTGCCTCTTCATAATGGATCGTAGGATGCGAAAGGAAAACAAAAATGCTGACTTATCTGTTTAGAGTTGACCTGTCCCTAATGGAGTGCTCGTAAAAACCTCTCATATACAGTACAGTACAGTAGGGAGGGGGTGAAAGGGGTGAATCATCTAAAATAAACCCAACCTTCTGAAGTTGAGGACTAAATTGTATGCTGAAATAGATACTACTGCACATCCAACCTTGTGCAATAAACTTGTAGTAAAGTAGTAGTAGGAAATGGGAATGACCAGGGACCAGCATATATGATATATTTCTCGCGATGCCAACAGCAGGTGCCAATATACATATTTTATTTTTTAAAAATCGATTCTGGATATATGAACTGCTATACTCAAGAATGGCGAGATGTTACTGAATCGACCCTTCCATCTTAACTAGGTAATACGGTGTAATAGATACAGTAATACACTGCATACGGTTAAGTTCAAACTGTGATGTGAAGTTGGTACTTTGTAACAATGTTTGATAGTTCTTAGACAGTTCAGCATGGTTTGTAGTTGAATCCTAGGTAACTCTTAAACACATCTTAACATTTTGCAAGTAATGTATAGTCAATTAGTGACTTCAAGAAGAGTCAAGAATCTCAACTGGGGAAACTTCAGCATGTTCTGCCGAAAGTTCCAGGGATGTGGGAAACCCTCTAAGAATCATATTAATATCTCAGTGCAATTCAGTGTCATGGATTATTTTGTGTAGATTTATGTCATAATCCATATTAGGGCCTTTTCTAGTTACGTGCTGTTAGACTACAAAAAACTGAAACATTTCAAGCGGATGAATATTTGTTCAATGTGAACTATTGTTTTATTAGTAGGAAACGGTAAAATATATTATAAATTAGTAATAGTTTGCGGAACCTTTCTTGTTTTTGGTGAATTTATTTCTGCATGCAAAACATCTACTGTATCATTAAAAAAATATCCAGAATGCACCTTTATCGTAACCCTAGCCATAGTGTAGTAGCTTCAGGGTAATCTTGTACTGTATTTATTACCTCCCCCCCCATATCTGGTCTTTTCTGGTTCTTGTACCTAGGTTGCACCAACTTTCTCTCTCTCTCTCTCTCTCTCTATCTGCTGCAGAGCTGTCTGCCTGTCATCGGTCCTATGTAGAACTCTCAGAGCGAGTCTCTTCCCCATACGCTCATGCACGAACTTTCATTCTCAAGGCTATTTACCTGTTTCTGCAATACTGCATCGAGATAAATGAGGTGTGTATTTGTGTGTAAGGGAAAGATATAGAAAGATAGAGGAGCTCAGAACTCCAGAAGAAAGAGGGTTGTGCTGTCAGAGCGATGCAGCAACACAAACAGGGCTCGAGTCATCCTGGTTGTTTGTGTCAACCTCCAAATCCCTTGTGAGGAGACAGAGGCAGGGCGGGAGGGGCGCACATCTTCCTTTCTTTCCGAGGGAGAGTGGCAGGGACGTAGGGGCAGCTGGCTGAAATGGCACCGCTCTAAAGACCGCCTTTGTGAGGAAACAACAGCTCGCACAGCGTGTCTTGTTGTAGAAGAGGAAAGAATAGGGGGGCAAACTACCTAGACATTTTCCTACACAAAGGATCGATGCTGCTTTGCAGATAACCGGTGATTTGATATGTCTGAACGCTGTCACTTTTATTATGTCATAGATATTCGGAAGCCCGTGTCAAAGGTGAAAATTCTGTTGTTTTCTGAATGCACTCTAAGAGATAATGGGCTGGCGACGGACAACAGATCGACTGAAAGCTCGTGACTCTGGGAACCGTCGGGGGCTGTCGAGCTGAAATCTGCAAGAGCGAGTACAACAACATTAGCTGCAGTTTCTCGCGCAGAGCATAAAGGTCAGATGGGAGAGATACGTGTGAGACTTGGCTGATAATGTTTGGCGGAATTTATGATTTTAATTATGAAATCTTTAGACGTAGATCTTTGTATTGTCATTAACCCCTACTGGAAACCTATCCAACAGGTACTGATATAGACCCACGTCCAGGGCAGAAATATTCAATCAGACGTAAAATTAAGCATTTTACAAGCAACCTGATATACAACTAATGACTGCATAGTGGCAATGATTAACATTAATAATTATGGCTGTAAATAATGATGTAAGCAGCATGGTGGCTTAGTGCTTAGCACTGTCATCTTGCACCACCAGGGTCTGGGTTCGATTCCCACCTCAGGTCTGTGTGCGTGGCGTGATCTTCCCATGTTTGGTGGGTTTCCTTCCACAGTCAAAAGACAAGCAGATAAGGCTAATTGGAGATAAATTGCCCACAGTGTGTGCCCTGTGACGGACTGGCACCCTGTCCAGGATGCGCCCCGCCAAGTCTCCTTTGATAGGCTCCAGGCCTCCAGCGACACTACAGTATATACAGGATAAAGCGGTATAGACGATGAGTGATGCAAATAATGGCACGTAATGTCATCATGTTTGACTACAACCACTGACTCAACATATATTTACGTTTTTGAATTGCCCCTACACAAGCTACATAACACATCATTATCCACTTCAACAGACTCTATTGCCCATAATACACTCTCTGTCACAACTCTGCTACAGGATCGGTCACGTGACCAAGTTCTACAGTATAATAAACTTGAAAACACTTTGCACAGCTTCTCATGTCTTGAACTTGAACCTGAACTTTCATTAACTCGTAGCAAGGTCTTACTCCTAGTGACAGTATCACGGCTATTTGTACGCTCAATCAGAACATGAACTTTGCTCATTTGCTGGCTGCTATTTTGTCTATTATTATGCTATTATGACTGTCTAACTGTTCTTTTTTTAATGTAGTTTTGTGAATTTGCCCTCCCTGTTTGTTTGCTCCGTGGCTCCTGCTTTTGCATATAACTCTCAGGGTGATTCATGGGAAAATAAACACGTGCTTCTCTACTCGTCAAATCAAACAAGAGTAGGTTGAAAAAAAAAAAAACGGTAATGTACAAAAGTCTTGAGCCACTCGTCATTAAAAAAAAAAAATTGGTTGTTTACTGTATGTACCGACCTCGGCAGCAACCTTATTTCCCCTCTCGTCTGTTCCAACCACTGTGTGGCTTAATGAACAAAACACATTCCTCTGAAACAGGATATGTACAGTGACTGGACTGGAAATAAGAGCCCCCAAAAAAAAAAACATCCTACAAAAAAATCTGACGCCTTAGAAGCAAAATATCAAGAGTCGCTCAAGACTTTTCTCGACCTCTGGTCTGTGTGTAATGCATGTACCGTACTGTACTGTACTTTCTGCAACAAGCCACAACAGAGCATCGGCTATAAACACCAACATGGCTCACGTTTTGGAAACTAGTCCCTGGATCACGTCCTGCTTTTTCCACTGTAATACTTTGCAGTGTTCGCGTCTGGATCTCAGAACAGGTTGATAACTCCTGGTCTATTGCTTCATCCTTGAACAAAACATCTACAGTAGTATTTAAAGGAAGAATGATTGATCTACTATTAATGCTTTCCTCCATAACGACTAGTAGAGGCAAACCTGAAATTGAAAAACTACTTGCAAGTACTCGACTTGTAATTGCAGATTAATTATTTGCTTGAATGCCTGGTTGAAAATGTCATCTTTTTTCTTTTTTGACCAGGTTATGCTGGTCCTGCTCAGGGTCACAGTGGATCCAGAGCCTAAAAATAGACAATCCACTGAGAAGCATGTTGTATGAAACTGTAGTGCCCAGAATAATCCAATGAGCCAGTGAGTACTGTGCAGGCTCCACCCAGACTGCGATGAATATGATTCAATGACAGTTTATCAGAATATATACTAATATTTGTTATGTACTATACAAAAAGAATTTGAAGAGCTTCAAATGAAAGAGTTTTAATTAGTGAAAACTGAAGAGTCTTAATTGATGGAACATCCTTCTGCACAGCCTTAAAGGTAGAGTTAGTGATTCTGGAGAAAGACTGTCGATGCACACGTTTTGTTAAATTCAGCCAATATGTCTGCACGGTCCACTAGCTCTCCTTTCAGTGTGTGGACTGAAAAAAAGAAAAAATCTGGTGCTTGTACAGGCTCTGTAAATGTGAAATAAACACAATCGTAGAACCGCACTACATAATGCTGGTCCAGCCAGTCAGTGATGTGGAGATCAGATGGTCAGTGAAAGATGCACCCATAGATTTGGAAACATGCTAAAGTGCATATCCGAACAGCTCCAAACAGCCAAAGAAGATAGAAGCTATCGGATAAACAGGCAAAGATGAGAATTTCTGATGGGTACCATTACTTTTGCCGTTTTACACAACCAATAGATCAGCATTGTTTTGTACTCCTTGGTAGAGTTTAGCTACTGTAGCATTCAGGTATATGTGTGTATCGTGTAGCATTAAATTACTCACTCATGTATACGGGTAAAGAATTATGCAATCATGGCATTCTTTAAATGATCTGAATTAAGTTAATTTGAGCTTCAACACCTTGTGTGACCAACTCGAGCTTGGTTTTTGGAAGACCGCCGGTTACTCGGCACATATAACGCACGGGCCGTTTTGTAAATCCCTTTACATGGGGCAGCGATACAGAGGCCATAGCATTGTTTAAAAATGAAGCTCTGTCAGCTCTGTGATCCGAAAGTGGTAGTAGCCTGCCAACGTTACATTAATTCCCAGCTGGAGTTTAGCCGAAGATGTAATGAGCAGCTTTTAACGCAGGACGTTTAAAAATTTAGGTGAAGATTTCATTTCTAGCATTTATTTTAAGAATCAGTTTATTCCAGGGCGGCACGTTCGTGTATTGGTTAGCACTGCCACCTTGCACCGCCAGGGTCCGGGTTCGATCCCCGGCCAGGTTCGATTCCCGTTTGCATGTTCTCCCCGTGCTTGGCGTGTTTCCTCCGGGTACTCCGGTTTCCTCCCACAGTCCAAAGACATGCAGGTTAGGTTAATTGGCGTTCCCAAATTGCCCGTAGTGTGTGAATGAGTGAGTGTACGTGTGTGTGTCTGTGCCCTGCGATGGATTGGCACCTTGTCCAGGGTGTACCCTGTCATGTGCCCTAAGTCCCTTGGGATAGGCTCCAGACCCCAAGTGACCCTGAATACAGGATTAAGCGGTATAGATGATGAGTGAGTGAGAGAGTTTATTCCAGAATAATAATATACAACTGATTGGATACTAGTTAGTTAGTGTGCTTTCATGCCATTGATTTAATGAAGCTGTATATTAATATTAACCAGCTACAGTAGCTCAGGTATTCGTGTTCGTTGCCTTGGCAACGCACGTCCATGATTATCGCAGGTGGAACCGCTGAAGGAGCAGCGAAGGGAAACGATGCATTTGTTTAAGCTTCCGAGATCAAATATCAACCGTCTTTCTCCAGATTCAATTACTATACCTTCAACTACAGAGTCACAGTAGCTTTTGGCTCCTCACTGTGTCAGTGGAGAGCTGCTGATACGGGTTTTATGTGGATACATAGTCAAGCACCGCTGCAGCAATACACAGAGGTAAACTGTGAATAGAATGCACACTCCGATATAAATCTTTACCGCGCTCTGGGTTTGTTTACAGCAATTTCCTATCTGCTGTTCCGAGCCTAGAGTGAATTGGACATAAATAAATTGCATTGCAAAAACGAAGCTTCTCGCTATAGATAGATGTCATTAACAGGCACGGATGGAAAAATAAAAAAATGAGTGGTTATTCGTGTTACTGTAGCCTGGCCAGTTTCTTATGGCCGTTTCCACAGTACGTATTTAACGCTTATTTTTTTTTCCCCTTCTACACTATTCTTTGTAAACTCAAGAGACTTTTCCGTACTCATACCAGACCATCTGGCACCAACAAACCATGCAACATTAAAAGTCACTGACGTTCTGATGTTTCTAAAGTGAGTTAATTTAACGTCCATATGTTTTCAATTTTCCAGGCCTGTCAAGGAACGCCGAAGGCAACTTGCCGTTTAAATCTACAACCAAGAATTGATATGTCAACGAAAGGGGTTAGCGCAGAATAGCCTTGAGACGGAAGAAGGGGCGGACTTAGAACATTGGATCATTCTGTAATCGTGCTTTTAGACCGGGAGGGGAAGCACATTCCCTTATACCGCCCCACAAATCGAGTCCTGAATAGCAGATCAATTCATCTTATGACAATCAGAGCAGTCGTGCAGGCTAATCGCTTATAGTCCATACGAGGTAATGACTTTCCTAATAATATTTGTCGTATAGCATTCCCTTAAAGGACCTCACTTAGATTTAATGATATAAATAGGCAGACAACATGAACGCATCGGCGGCGAGACAGTGCTAGTCATATCACACCGCCATGAACAGAAGAGATAAATATCTACTGGGTGTGAAGGTTTTGACTGAGGCTGCCATTCACACCACTAAAATTAGCAGAGGCGATGTTGTACCGAACATCTTGAAACTAGGTTGTGGCATTTTAATGCCTGACAATGTCGAGTGATTAATTTCAGGTAGGAGCAGTGGAGTACCTGACAGATCAATCTTACGTCTATGGCCAGAAATACACAGAGGAGGAAAAAAAAATGCAATTCTGTTCCTTTAGGCTGTTCAAGAGGAGGGGGTGTTTTGGGCTAAAAGACTCAGGGGTCCTTAATGATGAACACATTACATGGTACAGTACTTAGGGGTTGCCGGATGTTGGTTTGAATGTATGACAAATAGTGTTAGATTTGTGCTTTTCAGAACGACTGAAAGTAAACGTACTGTACGTGAAGCAGTTGATAGGTAAACTCATCAAATGTGTCTAGTGCTGGAAAACAGCCCAAAATATCTTTTTCAAAATAAATACAGTTCATATAGTACTTCAGCACCTAAACATGATTGCATGAAACATGTGAAAATACTTTAGGATTTTTAATAAATGTCTTGGCGGCTAGGTGGCACGGTGGTGTAGTGTAGTGGTCATCACTGTCGCCTTGCACCTCCAGGGTCTGGGTTCGATTCCCGTCTCTGTGTGCATGGAGTTTGCATGTTCTCCCCGTGCTTGGTGGGTTTCCTCCGGGTACTCCGGTTTCCTCCCACAGTCCAAAGACATGCAGATTAGGTTAATTGGGGTTCCCAAATTGGCCGTTGTATGTGTGTGTGTGCCCTGCAATGGATTGGCACCATGTCCAGGGTGTTCCCCGCCTTGTGCACATAGGCTCCAGGTCCCCGCGACCCTGAATACAGGATTAAGCGATATATCTTGGCGGCTTGGTGGTTAGCACTGTTGCCTTGTCTCTCCAGGCTCCGGTTTAATTCCCAACCGGTTCCGTGTGCATGAAGGTTGAATGTTCTCCCCGTGCTTCGTGGGTTTCCGGTAAATAAATAAATAAATATGGGCGAATGACATCCTCTTAATGATATAATTTGTCCAGGTATTTTGCTATTAATATTTTGCTTTTTAATCAAATCGCACAGCCCTACCTAATCATATGCTATGGACAGTACTGTGCAAAAGCTCATTTCATCATATTTTGCTTCCAAAGTGGCAGACTTTCTATTTTTAATGTAGTCTTGACGAATAGTTGTCCAGGCTTCCTGAAGTACTTTCTTGGCTCTCATTTTTGGCAAGTTTTTGTCTCTCACGTCCAGCCACGTCCCTGTACCTGACCAGTTTCAGAGGAATGTTGTTTGATGTGTTAAGCCACACAGTGACCTATGAATCATTCAAGTATAAAAATAGATGCTGAATGCTGAGTGGTTGGAACAGACGACAGGGGAAATGAGGTCGCTGCTGCGGTTGTTACATACATTTTTAAATGGTACCATCAGGCAGTTTGCAGCCTGTCGCAAATTTCTTTATTTTAATCAACATTTCAAATAATATGAAGGAATGAGTTATGGCTCAAAACCTTTGAACAGTACTATACATCATATTTCTTTGGACTGTGGGAGGAAACCGGAGTACCCAGAGTACAGGGAGGAAATGTAAACGGCAGAGTTTTAAAAGGTGCACGGTGACAATGCTAACAACTAATCCACTATGCCACCACAACCCTAGCTTAGAAATAAAACATTTACTGCCGGTTAAATTCTAACCAACAAAGAAATAATTCCAGAGGGTTCTGCAGTAGAACCGGTTTCAAAGGGAGCACCATTTGCTTTCTCATCCCACAAATAAACATGTCGTCAACCTGGTTATTTAGCAGGAAAAGTCTCAAAACCATATAGACAATATTTCAATTTAAAATGATTAAAAAGCCATTTGTCATGGATCATTTTATGGAGTCCAGGAAGTGCCTCCAAGGTGACAAAGAGTCTTCTTAAATAAAGAACCATAACATCAATTTTTCACTCCATCTCCAGAATAACAATAAAACAATTTCCACCTGCACTGTGGTCTTACTCCCAGCCTTACAGTGGCACAGAGAAGAAGAAGAAGAAGAAGAAGAAAAAACACTACATTCCTCTGGGTATTTCAGGAGGGCTGGGGGCACATGGACAAACAACCAAACCTCACTCTGTATGATGCATATTCCACCCAGGGGTGAGGGAGCTGGAAAAAAAAAAACCCTCTGCAGTTCAGGTGGGGATGGTTACTGCAGCAACGTGCCAGTCCAAAGCACGGAGAGCAGGCTTGTTTGGAAGTGCCCTTCAAACCTCTCGGAAAAACATATGCGTCTGATGCGTGATGCACATGAGCATCGATTGAGTTGAACTCTAACGCCTGCGTGAAAGAATTAGGAGGACAGGAGTGAATTGATGCTTCCAGATTATTCTGTGTATTAACACACTGTACAGTAAGCTATAGGAGACTCAGGCTCGTCTCACTCTCTAATGGTTGCTAGGTTACAAACTGGGACGTGGCTTGACACATACTAAGGGGCTGCTGCTGATTTCATCAGTCTCCCATCTGCACAATATGAGATGCATCTCTCTCTCTCTCTCTCTCTCTCTCTCTCTCTCTCTCTTTTTTTTTACTTGTTCCTGCTTCACAAAGAAGAGGAAAGTTTTTAATTTGCGAGTCGTGATGGTTCTTTGGAGGTAGATTCTTTTCCAGCAGCGTGTCCTCAAACATCAGAGAACTGTTTAAATCAGTCTCGCCTCCTCGCTTCACACAGGTTTGAACTATTTATGAAAAACAATATAGGCAAATGTAATCAGTCAGGCTGAACTATTTTACCCGCATTATGCATGTGCTGGAGTGGCGCGCAGGTCTGTATTACCGACATCCTAAACCATTAACTCTAATTTGCAAACACCATGCAAAAATATCCTGCAGAGCGCCCGGCCTCAGCACTAACGGGCAATCTGAGACCATGCTTCTTTCTTAATGAGCAAGGAAGGGCTTCTTCGCACATGTCTCTTTCTTTCTAACTTTCCCGAACTTCAAACATGTCAGCCGGATTTCTCCCACTATCCAAGCACCTGTTTTTAAAGGAAAAACTTCACCCTGGATATATGCTTACGTTAAATAGTGAAATCTATATTATCCTTAGTGATTTTTGTGGTTTTTACGTGAATATGTGCGATAACGATCTGATTAACTTCTAAAAAAAAAAAAAAAGTGACAGAGCTTCTTTTCTTATCTCATGATTTTCCAGTGATGTTAAACACACCGTGTGAATGAGAAAGCCAGTATAAATCAAGCGGAGATGCTGGTGCAAGAATCGGGCTCAAACTGCAGCGCCAGAGATGTGTTTATTTATGGCATAGACTTGGCTCGGCCTAGTTACCGGTCTAAGAGATGACAAGCTCCATGGCATTGATGGTGCTATTGGAATGCTCGTTGAAAGATTTGGGAGCTGAAGCGTTCCTGAACAGAATACAAATGAGCAGGACAACGTACTGTAGTGGACGGACTAAAGTGCTACCGCATCGTTATTCTCTTGTAGGGATGAACAACAGGTTTAATCTGCCACTGTCACCACTGTTATATGGTATTCTGGGTAATACAGGAGAATGTTATCCGATGTAAAAATAAAATGTCAGAGAAATTTAAAAGCATTAAGTAATTTGAGTATCAGACTGTGGCGTAATGGTTAGCACTGTCAGGGTTGAGGGTTCGATTCCCGCCTTGGGTTTGTGTGCGTGGATGGTTTCCTCTGGGTACTCAGGTTTCCTTCCAAAGTCCCAAAGAGATATAGATTTATGGGTGTTTCCAAATTGCCGATAGTGTGTGTGTGTGTGTGTGTGTGTGTGTGTGTGTGTGTGTGTGTGTGTGCCCTGCCTGTCCAGGGTGTACCCCACCTCGTGCCCAAGTCTCCTGAGATCGACTCCAGGCTTCCTGTGACCCTGAATAAATGGATGAAGACGTTTTCTTTTCTGTGTGTATTTAAACTTCACTCTGTTTTGTATTTCTGTGTGTATGTATGTTTGAAAGCACTGACACTTTAGAACTGAATAACCCACACCTAGACGAGCAGTGTCTAATGTAGCCATCGTCCATCCGTAGTGCCGCTGTCGTGATTGCTCTCGAATACTGACAATATTGCTGTTTGTCCACCGGTCAAATTAAAGCACAGGATTAATCTGACCAACACAGCGGCATTTTCATGCCAGAACGATAATGGAGCTGAAAGACGTCTGCGCGCTTTTCCAACACCACAGGTTCATTCATTACCCGCAGAGGGATTTCAGAGAATTCTTGAATAAAGTGGTTAACGTGCTAAACCAAAGCAATGTGTCACAAATGAATCATGCCTGTATGGCTCTTTCTAAAAGAGAACATTTAGACTGCAGACAAAACTGTAGATTTGATGTTTTTCTTTTCTTTTTCTTTTTTTAATGTGCTTTACAAAGGTCTTAAGCACGGTATACCTTAAATTCATTGAGTAAAACAAAGATGGCTTTGTCGAAAGTAATAAATAAAAGTATTGCGGTATTAATTAAAATTAAATGACTTTCTTGTTCACTAAACCATGAAAACGAATCAAATAATAATAATAAAAAGGAACCAAATCATAATTAGCCTTTGCAAGGAAAATGTGAAAATTGTTTTCGCAGTAACCTCACCGAAAACAATTCGTTTTGATTATTCCTGAGAAAATGAATTCATATTTAATCTAAGATGCATGTAATATCGTTGATCGCTCAGACGTTTGGAAGATTCGTTTTTTTTGCCATGTAGCTGGTCTCATTGCACGAGATGTGTGATGACAAAGCAGTGATTTGTGTTTCTTTACATTTCCTTATTGAGTAGAATTTGACCGTTCAATCTGCACATTTTGACTTGGCACAGGTTGTACACCAGATGCCCTTCCTGATGCAACCCTCTCGTTTTTTATCTGGACTTGGGACCTGCATCAAACGGTTGGATTTGGGCCACTGGATATAAAACACGGGTCTTTTGCAAGACAGACGAGAAGTCTTCCACTGACCTCCAGCCACTAAAGCCAGCAGTGCAACTAACTACAGTATAAACCTGTCAAATTAGACATTTAATTAAACTTTGGAAGACTCTTTTTCTTATCTATTAAGATAATATTAAATATTGATGAAGGAAGTGTTTATACTGTAGCTGCTTTGATATAAATGATAACAGGAACTAACTGATCCTGCACACCTGTAACTCAAAATTGCTAAACACGATTTTGTTAAGAAATTCAAAACTGAAATAGTCGATAAATCCCTGTAGTATAAGAGGAATAACTCTCTCCCCTCTCGCCTTCTTGTGAATAATTCCCCTCTTATACAGTAACACATCCAAAAGGTTTTTATTCCAAACAACGGAGTGGCCAGACCTTACGGCAGAAATGCAAGCATGTCTATGTAAAGCGCTGTTACCCTGTATTACATCATGATGGTTATTATCATTATATTTATTCCCACCATTATGCCAGCCTATGATTTACATTTCCTTCAAATTATAGTACTGAAGCTCAGCTCCGCTTTCCATTCAGTTCTCTCCCCTGAGACCCTCAATTTAATCCTGGTTACTGCAATCACGAATGACTTGTTACTTCCAAAAGCCTAATGTTTAGCCCAATTAGGAAAATGTGATTAACACGCTCCTTCAAACACAATAACCAAGTTGGTCTTCTAGTGCTGTGCGCCTTAAGTTCCATACAGTGCGTTCACATTCGTATATAGTCAAGTGAACACCGCAGCCTTTACAACAAGCTCTAGGAACGAAACCACTGCAAAATGAATCGTTTCTTGGGTTTGACCAAGTACCAAATAAACAGATTGCTATCTACAGTATTTTTTGCAACAAAAATAAAAACAACAAAAGTTTTAAACCATATGGTACTAATGAATGCTCGGAAATGTTTTGAGTGAAAGCACGTCTTGGCACGCTCTCCACCAGTCTTCCACATTGCTGTGGGCAAATTTATGCCACCCTTGATGCAAAAAATTCAAGCAGCTCAGCTTTGTTTGAGAGCTTGGTGACCATCCAACTCCCTCTTAAACACATTCCAGACGTTTTTAATGGCGTTCAGATCTGGAGATTGGGTTGGCCATGACAGGGTCTATTGATCTATTGATTGACCTGGCTGTGTGGCATGGATCACGACCTTTTGGGAAAAAAACAATCCTCAGATTTGGGGAACATAGTCAGAGCAGAAGGAAGCAAACGATCTTCCAGGATAATGTTGTACGTGGATTGAGTCATGCGTCCTTCACAAAGATAAATCTGCCCAACTTCACCCTTGGTCATCACCGATCCTCCTCCACATTTCACAGTTGGTGTAAGACACCAGCTTTTGGTATTGGCCAAAGCTGAAAATTGGACTCGTCAGCGATGATGACTTTTCCAAGCATCCCTTCTCATAAAATCTCAGCCTTGATCTTCTTCGCATCTCAATGATGAAGGGCTTCTTTTTCTGGCTTTACATGACATCAACGCCTGTTTCAAACCATCCTCACTTCACCCCAGCTTCAGGTTGCCACTGTGTTTGAAGGTCATTTGATATCACCCTACAGTTTTTGAGTGACATTTGAATGGGTTTGCAGTGATCCCTGCCAGTAGAGATTCATTTTCGCCCTCTGCCAGTTTGTAGCTTTGTTGTTCGCGCTGTCTGCTGCTTGACCTTGTTCTTGCTTACTGCTGTCTTTGAAATTTTAAGGATGAAGCAACCTGACACTCACCGTATCCCTGTGCCAATAAAGTAAGGATTTAACCCTTCTTTCCCCTCTCACTCAAAAGCTCTCATTTCATGTCTTTTGGCATGGTCAATGGTTATTTTTTATAAAAATACAATTACCTTTGAGGTACTCCTCTTTTTTTTCTTCCATCCAGCCGCTCATATCGCCAGAGGAGGGTGATAATAACAGCAGTATTTTTTTAATGCTTTTTTTCAATGAATAAGACTTGACCATCAAATCTGCTCATTTTCACTTGGCACTGTTTTCATGCCAGATGCCCTTCCTGACTCAAACCTCTAATTTTATGTGCTAACTATAAACCTGTCAAATTACATGCCTTGCACATTAACAACAAAGTTATTATGATTCTTTCACTGCTCTTTCACATTTATTTAAATGCACCAAATGTCAAGTTAACAAACCTTAACAGTTACTCAAATAATCACTTTTTACAACCATGGTGAGTAGAAAAGCATCTCAGGATGCATAAAATCTTTGGGGTGGATGTTTTTCGAAAATGGAAGAAGACCACGGCAAGAATAATAACCTGAAGCTACACTGAGCACAAACACCCGGACTGAAAAGCTAGGACCTGGAGGTGAGGAGTAGCTCAGTGGTTAAGGGATTTTGATCAAGACTATTGATCAGAAGTTGCCCGGTTCAAACCTAGCAACACCAAGTTGCCACTGTTGAACCCTTGAGCAAGACCAAGGCTCAGTGATTAAAGCCCTCTGGATAAGGCGTCTGCCAAATGCTGTAAATGTTGGAAAAGACCAGGAAATGTTGGGGAGTCTTGACCTCTATTGCATAATGCTCATGCCATTTTTTTTCTCAAATGTATAAAATGCATGCACATACCTCAATGTTTCATGGGATTTCTGAATGGGATCGCAGGAATATTATACCCAACATAATGAATACATTTTTTTTGAAGAAAATATTTTTAAAAAATGAATTGTACTGTATAGTTGGCCAAGCATATTTATTTAGTTATTCCCAAATTATCAAATGATCATTCCTGGCTAAGCCACAGGTAGAAATGATGTGAATGGTTTACCGAATGTTGGTGTGAGGACTCTCTGTGCATAGATTTGCACCTAGAAAGGAGTCAGAGGTGAGATTGAAAAGGTGCTGAAGGCGGTTGGAGACAGACTACTCAGGCAGTTCGGCTCGAGTGTGGAGAAGCCAGTGGTAAACCTAAGAAGACTCATACTGTATAAGATTATACCATGATTACAGTGATGCAAATGTTTCATCGCTGTCACTGATAGGTCTGAAGTGATAGGTCCCCCCTCAAAAAAACAAAAAAACAAAAACAGAAAGAAAGAAAGCTCTTTTGCAACCATGATGAATATGAACAGTGGTGGAAAAGGAAAAAGAAAGCGATAAGCTGAGGAATTGTAAAATTGCACAAGACCCTTGTCTTTCTGGTGCGTCTGCAATTTCTTTTCTCTGACAGGAAAAAAAAAAAAAAACAATAAGCCGGGGCAAAAAAAAAAAAAAAAAACCTCATGTTTTTCTGCAGGCATTCCATCCTGATGATTACATCTAGTCTGGGGAAAAATAGATCAGTAAACTACAATACATATTCTCCAGAATATACTGTAGTGTGAGAAATGGAGGGAACAGAAGTGAATTTATACTGTTCAGATCGGAGTGAGTGGGCTCTTAAACTGGCTGAAATTAGGCTGAAGAACTATACAGAGTGAAAAAAATAATGCGAGCAGCTGAGAGACACAAATTCTAACCCTGCCATGTGGAGGAGCCATAAAAGCAGCGCAACAACAACAACAACAACAACAACGCATCTTAAGTCATTGTGTCAATGCGGCAAATTGTACAGGAAACACTTTGGTGTGTAAAAATGTCTATAAATTAAACACAAGAGTTAAACTAGGAGCGCTGCATTGGAAGACTTGCTAGGACAATGACTCAGCTCTAGCTTCAGTTCATTTCTATTATTGTTAAATATTTCATTGAGGACATTTAAATATTTGATTGCCTCTAATTGGCTTCATGTCTTTTTATTAACAGCATTTAGTAAGAAAATGTGTATACATGATGACTGATATATGGGCGGCGGAGTGGCTTAGTGGCTAGCACTGTCTCCTTGCACCTCAAGGGTCTGGGTTCGATTCCCGCCTTGGATGGAGACATCGTGTCCTCCCCGTGCTTGGTGGGTTTTTCTCAGGGTGCTCCGGTTTCCACCCACAGTCCAAAGACATGCTGATTGGCTTAATGGCTACAGTAGTAGTGTGTTAAAGAGTGTGTATGTGTGCCCCGCGATGGATTGGCATTCTGCCTCATGCCCTATCTCACCTGGGATAGAATCCAAGCCCCTGCGTGAGTGAGTGACTAATATTTGTCTTTAACTCAATTTGCCAAATTCCTTTCCTCAGGCACAAAAGGTTGTTTATAACTAAACTTCGTTATGTCAAAAATCATTATACATACTCTTGTTTTTTTTTTTTGCAGGTTTTAAACTTTCATTAGAACTTGTTTTGTAAGTGCCATGATGCAATTCATGGTAATATTTACAAAAACAAATTAACCAGCATGACAACGCTACAACACTCAAGAGACGTCTGATCGCTTTCTTTTAAATTGACGTGAGATAAATGTGTTTTGTGTGTGTGGGAAGCTGTTACATTCACAATGTCTGGGCACATTTACTATTTCGCGATCTCTAACTGGGATTTCTGAGCTCTGTGTAAGCGTTGTGTGTGAATGGAAGAACAGGTACGATCAGATATGATCTGACATGGTGCAAAAATTCTACTATGACAAGGCGCTATAGCCAGGTAGCAAAGTGAGACTACAGTCCAACTGGTGGAGGAGGGGTCTGCCAATGCTGTGAAGTGAAAACGTTTTTGTATTATTTTTAATGTTTGTCTTGAGCTTCAATAATCTCTGTAATTAAAAAGCTTTTGGTACAATTAAATTCAAAATGTTTTTCTTGTTCAACTTCACTGTCAGTGAAAAAACAATTAAAGCATGAGCGTTGGTATCTATTCCAAATAATAATAATAATAATAATAATAATAATAATGATAATAATAATAATCAATCTTATTATAGTAAGTAAGTAATGTAATCATATTTACATTGCCACGAACACAACTGAAGGATGCTTTATCCTTCTGGAACAAACTGTAGGAGGTGGAGTTATAGCGATTTGCCAGATAATAGAAAATTTCCACTGATCTAAGCAAAACAAAAAAGCTTTGACTTGATAATACACATTCGTGCAGCGTGTGAGAGAAAAACCACCCACCAAATATTCTCTAACAGCTTATAATACTTCGTTCTCCTTTTGAAAGAAACGAATAAATAAAATTTCTCAACTGCCAAAACAGCAATATTGCAGATATTTTATGGTTAAACTGCTCATTTATTTATTCATACGCAGCTTCGTGTGTTAATGTGTTTAGATATAGAAACGGTTTAATGTTCTATTTACTGCACATCTATTATTTAAGGCAAAATGCGAAAGCGAAAGTGCTCCATTTACATCTTAATACGGACGATTTCGGCCTCGTGCAGTGGTCACCTCGGACACAAATAACACCAGCCTGGTATAAAAGGCCTTTCACTCGAAATGGAAGAGGAGGCGGAATGGAGAAGCAGGATTCACATGCCGCAAACCTAACGTGTTTTTTGAAAGTCAGTAACACCAACTTCTTACTCTTTACTAGTCCAGTCATTTTTTTATGATTCACACCAGAGTTGTAGCATAGCGACCTCCTGCATTTCACACACACACATGCACACACTCACACACACCACTGCACAGCATGCATGGCCTCACATCTCACAGTGCTGAAATGCTGGGTAAAATCTAAGCCTACCTCCAAGACAGACTGGTATCTAAGAAAAAAAAAAAAAGTGGTTCACGCATGCAAAGAATGAAAAAAAATGAAAGAACTCTAAAATAAATTCCTGATTTTTTTTTTTTCCTATTAAAGATGTATGTTCGGTTGTAAAGACCAGTTCAAAGCCCAACACCGCCATGCCATTCACCGCAGTGACGATTCGCAGGGTGTTTGTACATGTAAACTTCCGATCTCTGTTCTATAACCATAAAAATGTCAAACACAAAAACACTCAATGAAACATAAACAACGTTTTAAAATTAAAATAAAACAGAACAGGGGCACTGCAGGAGTGAATAACATCATGGAAATGAAAGGAACAGTGGATTTGACAATGAGTCTGTACCACCTGACTGTTGCTATTATTACAATACATCTCGCGGTGCCACCGCAGGTCACAGGCGCCCTACAGTGATTGTAGCTTTCCATAATAAGAGTCAATAGCGGTCTATATAACACTTCATACATTGTAATGCAATTTACCACAACGATCGAGAACAATATCAGATACTGTCACAACATCCTTAGTGTAGAGCACTCACGCTTGGCAGCATCAACAAGGCTCATTCCAACATGTGTTTACAATGATAATATGTTGGCAAACTAAAAGACATTGCCTGTATTTATACAAAGACAATATATATATATATATATATAAAATTATATGCAAAATGCATACTTGAAAAATAAAAATATAGAGTCTTATATAGAAAATGCTTAGACTTCACAGTATTAAATAAAATAAAACAAATTAATTAAAAAATGCACTCATAAAAAAACAAACAAACAATTTCATTTATTTTTTAAAATTAAAATTACTATAAATTAATAGGTTCAGATTCTGGGTTGCTGAGAATCGGAGAGTCAGGGGTTCGAGCCCTGTGGAAGGATGGATTTTTTTTTTTTTTCTGGCAATAACTTGTGGATCGAATGATCCAATGTTCTGACCCAGCAGAAGGGGAAAGTAAATAAATAAATAAATAAATAAATAAATAAATACAACACTTTTTGAGAAATCCGTTATTCTAATTCTAATGATCTAATTCTCATCAATAGTGTGACGTTTATTTTTACAAATTAGACATTTCAATAAACACAATGTCCTGACTTTCCATCCTAATGAAGAGTGTTTGAAGGTTTATAGCAGAAGGTGAAACCTCCGTGAAAGTGTGATATGATAGACGTTATATTTATATCAGCAGACAGATTGTTTTAGCTCTACATAGAGTACAGTAACACTCAGGCAGAAACGAAAACCTTTTTGTTGCTACAATAAGCATTAGATAATGATGTGGTCATGAATGGAGAGGAAAAAAAAACACTAAATAACCACATCACTGTTTTTATTATCATAGTAGAAATTATATGAATGTAACTTATCCTGGATTCTTTATATAAAGAATAAAGAATCCGGACCAAGTGTACAGTATGATGTCTTGTTTTTTTGTTTTTTTTCCACCCTGTTTTGTCGCAATGTGAATGAACGCTCAGTCTGCAGACAGGATCTGGAGAAACGATGCTCACCCAGTTCTCATGTAAAAATAATCCTGGTTCTCTACTGGAGTCAGGGATGTAGCCAAAAGCGGCAGTGAGTCCCCCTCGTGAGTAAGAATGAATCACACTTATTCCACCAGTATTATCACTGCTGCTGTTGCTCGCTGTGCACTCGTTTATCTGTGAAATTGTGTAATCCTTAGAGAGATTGCCAAGAATAATTTTATTATCTCTCTAAATAGCAAAATGAGCTGTAACCGGTTCTTGTAAAGCTCGAAGCCTTCGTCCTGCCAAATGTCGTTTAAAAATAAACGGAGAACACTTTCGCACACATAACTACGCGGTATATGATTTTTAAAATTTTATTGATTTTTTATTATTTTTTTCAATCAAAAGACCTTTTTAAATCAGAAGAACCTTCAGCTTCGGTTTGCCTGCAATTATACGGTGAAGGATGTGCCACGGCGGCACTTTCCCAGCTAACACCATGCAGAACAAAGACACAACACATATACAGTAATGGCTGTGGATGTTCCAGCAGGAGACGTCTGATGGTCCAGCTTTGTGTCTTGATAGCGGTGTGTGTCTGCGTGCATGTTATATGTTATGCAGCTATAAGCGAGGACGGCATGCTGAGCTGTTCTTTACTCTGTCCTAGGAGACGTGTGTAGGTGGATTGCGCAAATCAGACCTTAAAGACTAAGACGGGGGATGAACACCTTTTTCAATGCTGCTTCTGATGCCTAACACCGCACACGCACACACACACACACACACACACACACACACGCACACACACACGCACACACACACACACGCACACGCACACGCACACACAGTCGTCCTGTCGTTATCCACTGATTACCCGACACTACTAAATTCAGATTTCAAGTACTCTTCAGCACTCACGTATTTCCTGAAGGTTAAAACAATATTTTTAAAAGCACATTTAAAAATGAATAAAGATGTCTTTCACATGTACAGTGCATGAATTTCATGTATTTGATTAAATCAGATTGTTATACTATACAGTAATTTGCGCTCCTCAGAGACCAGACAAAGAGCACACAATAGCGTTTAATGCTAAAGAACAGAGATGGAAGGTTACGTACATAGACTGTATTAAATCATATGTTCTTTACTTGGGGAGCATTATTACTAGATACGTTTTAGTTTTACTTCACGACATCCTACATCAAATATTACCCGCGTGATTACATGCCTTCTCTAATCTTGTAGCAGGTATTAGAAGCGGAAATGACGAGAGAGAGAGCAAGCCTACAGTCGGGTAGTGAATACTTACAGGAAAAGATTTTTTTTATACTACCGTATGATTCGAAGGCTTCTGTAAGCTAATACAAGCTTCATAGTTTTGATACTTACTGTAAGTAACTTAACTCTAACTTAACTCTTTACATAAACAGATTTCTTTGGAGGTGAGAATAGAAATGTAAATGAGGACATTTCTGTAAATGGAGAAGCAAGTAACATGTCTGAAGCTTGACAATAGTCATCTTAACTGTTTTGTCATTAAAGATTAGTTTAATCAAGGCTATAAATAAAAATAATTATATTATGTTTAATAGTGCTGCTTCATATTGTCACTTTTCATGTCGTTCGCATTGCAAACCGCGCGGTTCAATTCCGACTTTGTTGGTCAGATTGGATCCTCGTGTCATGACGGTTCACATTCATAATTATCTGTGACCTTTATCTGACTCTAATGTGGACACGTCTGTCCTCTGAAATGGCACGCATGTACACATCGATATTTGCTCGCACCGTCTGGGCTTAAACATGTCATGAGTTTGTGCGACCACTCATTCATTCCAAAGTAAGTATGCAATATTAGCAAAAATGTGGTTGGAATTCTGCTATGGAGGCGGACTAGCAGTTAGTCGGGTGTCTTTGTTGACGTCCAGAAGAAGAAAGAATGCATCGCAGCTACTGTTTTAGCGGCTACTGCTAAATGCACTGCCATGAAATCCTTGCATGCATTCTACCTCAAGTCACATGACCGTGTATCAGGTCTATGACCAAGTGAGGTGTAAAATTTTAGGTTGTCGACTGTGGACAAATGAGACAACACTGTTTTGGACTGAACAAGGGGAGGATAAACATGTATCTCTCTGTCAAGATTTAAACATTTAGGGTTGGAACAAGACATCCTGTCACTTCACTAATCACGTCACTTCAATCCAAGAAAGTCTGTAAAAATCTTTTTTTTTTTTTTTTTTTCCCAAGTGAACTGCCTTCAACAAAATAATTTACGTAAATATATGTAAATTATGCAAGGAAGGGTCGCAGAGTCACGGTAGATGATTTGAGTGGGTTTTTGATCAGAAGCAAAGCCTACAGACTTATAGGTGTGTGACACCCACACTAATGACGCCCCAAATGAAAATCCAAAACTTCATTAGCTGTGTGAGTGAATGAGTCAGCAGCTACGCTTACATACAGTAGACAATATTTCTTCAATCTGATTCAGGTCATTTTGATTATCAATAATAACTTAACTGTTTACACGAACGCTGATCTGATAAGAGGTGCATTTACAAAGTGGTTCTGCTCACTGTGGAGCGTTTCATCTGCGATAAAGATGACAGAATAATAAAAAAGACTTTTACTTTTGTGTTTAACTTTGAAGTCATTTATTTTTCAAATAAATCCCACCTTCTGCATTATGATTGGTTAGATACCTAACCACTGTATGTGCCAATGGATGAGAGTCAGGAGTAAAGACTGCTGGGAGAGAGTTGTTCTTATTGGCAATGGAGGCAAATTCTTCCTTCCGGAAACGTGTCATGTCTCTTGATGTCCAAACATGTCAAACATGTGCAGAAGAAATATATTTATTCCAATAGAAGAAGAAAAAAAGATCAGATCAAGTGTTTACATGGTTAATATTTACCTACTGAACGCATTATGAAAAGTTTTCACAGTGTCTCTCTCCTTCTTGTTGAAAATTACTTCTGATCGGGCCGGATCGGGTCACACTGTTCCGACTGAGGTGTTTGTTTATTTTAGTTCTCATTTGGCTGTTATTCAGATAAATAGTGGAACATTAGGATCAGGATAAATAAATAAGTGAAGCTAAAAAAGTTAAGTAGAATTTGCATTTACTTATCCAGAGCGACTTCCATTTGATCTCATTATGCATCTGCGCAGGTGAGGGTTAAACCAACTGTGGTGACTTGGTGGTGCTGGGGTTTGAACCCGGGACTTTCCAATCAGAAGTCCGGTGCCTTAACCACTGCACGCCCTGCCACGTCTGCATTAGCAATGCGCCAGCGCAAAATCAAGGGACGTAATGATGAAATGGAGTGAGTGAATAAGAGAATGTGTGAGTACATACATAACTGATTCACTCAGGAAGAGCTACATAGGAGAGTGAGCAAAAGAGAGTGAATCAATGACATGGGAATAAGAGAGTGAATGAGCGAGTGAGTGAAAGAGTGCACGAGCAAATGACTGAATGAATAATGGATGAGCGTAACTAAGTAAGTAAGTACAGTAAGTGACCGAGTAAAGGAGGAAGTGAGAGAATGACTGAACAAGTGGATGAGTGAGAATGCGTTATAATGCATTTAGCTCCTTTAAATGCAATCTGTCTTATATAATTGAAACAGTTATTACCAAAAAAAAGCAGGACTATTGACTGCTATTTGGTAGCTGTGAGATATGTAAGATTGTAAAATGTCCGCTAAAACAAAAAGAGTCAAACTGCTTACTGTGGTCTTTATAGGCTAATAGCCTTAAAGAGAATCACATTAGCTGGATGTTTTTAAGAACCTGCTATCATTACACACCAGATCCAATTAAAAACCATATGACTTGCATCCTTTATTGCACCACGTTCCTCATAAAAAAAAAGAAAGAAAAAAAAAGTAGCTTGTTAATTTCTCTAAACTGATTAAAACAACACGTTTCAACAAAATATCACAAACAAGTGTTAGCTAATTATCATTTTTTAAAAAGAATTGCTTCTTTGGTCAATAGCATAAAACTAACAACTCTAATTGGATACATTTATTTCAGATGGAGTGTGAAGTGTGGGTCATAAAATTGAATAATTAGTATTAGTATGAATGAATAAATAATTCTGCACATTATTAAAAGAAAAAAAAAAGTAGTCTGACAGATTTACTGTACAGATGAGCTTCAATTCACTGCTAAAGGACAGTTTAGCCAGGATTGATCGGGATCTTACTGCTCTTATATAAAGATGCACCCAGGCACCAAGAGTGTGATTTCACCCCTCACAGCTCACACCACTGATCTGCAGCTTTACTCAGACCTCTGGTTGCAATCCTAGGCAAAGACCGCATGCCTGAGTTCCTTCTCTCTCTGCTCCGTGTCACATTCAGAGCCGACGTCCCCGAGGGTAATCAGCGAGGGGGCTCATCGACAACTTTATGCCTGCAAATGTGGCTACAGTGTGCTACTAATGCTGTAGACATAATGAGCATTTAGGGGCTCTTCTTATCCAGTGCTTACAGCACACACCTTGAAATTGCCTGCTAGATATAATCTAGGGCCGGGTAACGTGGGAGTATAGGTGGGAGATGAAATGCTGATACTGCCGATGCTATTTTGGTACCTTTTCTTAAAGAGGTTAGCAGAAAGAAGAAACAAAAACAGTGACTTCAGTATCACAAGGTTCTATCTTGGCGAGGAGCTGTTTTGAGTTTCAATTCTCCAGCTAGAAAAAAAAACATATAAATGCAACTTCTTATCGATATTCTAACATTTTCTTGAGACAGTTACGAGGTACATTTCCGAGGCCAAACAGATAAACCCTTACGTGACGGCAGGCCTTCAGACATCTGCCAGCCCTTCGCTCGACCAAGGAGAAGAGAACACAATGCGCATGCATTCAGCACCTCGGACAGCTCCGCTGCTCACACGGGAGGGGCGGGGCGCCTTAACTCACCGTGGCTGGCAGCGCATTATTATCCACCGTCCTGGTGTCATCAGCGCCCTATAAAACGACTGCCAAACGTCAGTCTGCTGAGTAGTACATTCTGGGTGCATGACTCACGGCTCTGCTCTCTTTTCGCTCCCTCCAAGTGTTCTGGAGATTCCCCAAAAATGGGGCAAACAGCTGAGAAGGGGTCCTCGCTGAACCCGGTCTGTGGATTGAAGACCCATGGATGGCATCTTTTGCAACAGCTCACCTAATTCTCACTTCACCAACCTCTACACCGAGTTACTCACCCTTACCCTTCTTCATCTTACGCTTTAATAAAAGGACACTTTATTCCTCACCCTGCTGTTCCCACATCTGTGTTCTGGCCTACGCTGTCACAACATTTTACACCATATTAGTCTGTAAGATCAAATGTTATTTTGTATAATAAGGCGTGTGTGTGAGTGTTTCTCATGATCACTTAATCTCATCAAAGTACTAACAAATGGGACAAATGAATACATTTGGAGTCTATCAAAACAGCATTATAAACAGTACGATAATAATAAAAAAAAACAATATCTTAGTATGTGAAAATATTTTGCACATGGTTAAACGTCTAATTTTCTCTAATTTTCTATGAGGTAATTATATAACACAATGATTCAGGCTGCTTTAGATACATTTACATACAATATTCCACGCTGTAAATGTTTCTATTGGGAGATCATTTAAAATCTTTATACAAAAAAAAAATTCTGAATTAAGATGGCCTTAATCATTCAATTAACTTTTACACGTAAGGTTAATAAGAATATAATTCATAATAAACTGACTTTAATATGATATGGGTTTAACAATCAGGTATTTGGTTCACTGTAAGTTTATAATCTTATAATTAAATTACTAGATTAAACCGATTTCATTCAAGATCTGATCGTGCTCTCAAAGTAGTCTGATCCACGGAGACCACAACCCACAGCACCCAAAGGATCCGTTGCCAGTGTCCTGATGCCAAACACCACAGCACACCCTGAGAGGTTTTACCGAGCCACACCCTGAGGGGGACCCACACAATACTCTGCATAATGTTTAGTGCTGTAATGTTATGCCTGATCGTGTGATTTTATACCATGTATTAATTACTATAGTAATTAACTTCCTATTATTCTCATGAATCATATGAAGATCAATTATGGGTAAAATGAGTTTGCAAACGATGGTGTGACAATTTCCTCTTTTGCTTTCTCTATTAAACAAATCCGTATTATGAATATCACTTCAACTATTAAAAAATATTGTACGTGGTCTTATTTTCAAAGTCCCATTGATATTAACAAAGTTGTTTTCAAACAAAAAGAAAAAAAAGAACAAATCTCTCTGTTTATTTACCTACAGTCAGACCTTGATTACTTTGAAAGAGACTCACTCAGTGGAACAATAAAAATCAAGAAAGAAAAGAAAGCAAACATTTATTGATTTTTGTTTTTCTTACATTTTTTTTTTATATTCCTAAATGATATATCTGTAATAGTAGGGTTTGGGGTCTCATCATTCTTAAAGTTCATAATGTCCACTTAAAAATCAGTAACCCCTAGGAAAACTCCTTTAAGAGAAAAAATGATGAGGTTTATATGATTAACTACATTTTGACCAGAAAGAACTTTATAATACGGAGGTCACAAAATGTTTATCATCGTTCCAACAAGCAAAAAGGATTGATTCTATTCGAGAGGTGAAAAGGACAGACCCTTGACCTCAGGGTCAAACAGAAAACAGTTTAGTCTCTTGCTCAGTCTCTTTCTCCTGTCCCAACAGGATTCACAATCCTCCATGTATTCATTGGTTCATTGCTAAAGCAGATGTCACATTCCACTTCAAAGCGACAGTCCAGATTGTTTTTTATTTTTATGAAAAAAAAATAAAAGATGCATTTTTTCCCTTAAGGTCTATATTGTGGAAAACGCTCAAATGCCCAACAGTAGTAGAGTTCAGAGAATACAAAGGTCATGGTTAAGTGTTCCCTCATTACAGCTCCTCATTCAAGTCTCTGTGAGCAAACAATGAGGCAGTCAGACATAACGCACCATTTTCTCCCGCCGATCAATTACTCCTGTTTCTTTCTTCTGCCACCCCCTGAGCAGTGGACGCAACGAGCCCAGCTTGGCAGCAGTAATAGGATGCGCCTTTCTCTAGCATGAGCCGACACAGATAATGTCTAATCTATAGCGTGCTCACTGCTCGGCAACAAGGGTGGATCCCGCTGCGCCAATGTAGCCTCCATCCATCATGGCCACGGAGCCTGGCGTTAGGGGAGAGAGTGGCACAGTGCCCAGTATAGATCACACCGTGTCCTTCAAGGCTTGGGAAGGACTGGTGTGTGATGAGGACAGTGAATGAGAGGAGGGGGGGTGCACACCTGTTTTGTATGGTTATGGCTGGGAGAATGCAAATTTGCATGCACAGGGTTGCATGAGCGAACAAACAGGACCTGCTGCTTGTCAAACATCTCACCAGCATCAGCACATGGACCACTGGGTATTAGTGGAAGGGAGGGGCTACAATACTCCAGCAAACAAAATGGTGACACATAGTGAGAGAGAGAGAGTGAGACAGAACATGACAGAGACAGAGATATGATGCAGGCGGATGCACACGGATGCGCCAGAGATTGCGGTGAAAAGTCAGCAGAACATAGATGGATCTGCAGGTCAGGAGGAGGTCAGGATGCACACAACTCGCCTGAAAAGCTGCTCTCAGTGGTCATAGCAGAACAAAAAGCCAGAGATTGAAGGAAGTCAGAGTCCAGATATTCAGGGTTACTAGGTTATTAACGAGCAAAACAATACACAGGTCAAAGGGCGAGGTGGAGATCGTTCCACAAGTGTCAAGTAGAAATACTGCAGCACTGCTTATAATGTATGAATTATTTAAATAGTTTCTCATGACCACACATTTTGGTCCAACATGAATCATGAGATTTAAGTTTCTGGCAGACAAACTATATATCCATTGCATTGTATCCATATTATCTCATTAGCACATCTGAGCAGTTGAGGGTGGAGGGCCCAACAGTGGCGACAGGCTGGTGCTAGGGTTTTAACTTGATTTTGATATTCTGATCAGTAGCCCAGAATTTTAATCACTGAGATACTCATCGCTATATATAAATCCTCAGAGATAGCCCCTAACAGACAAAAGTCATTAAACAGTTATTTTAAGCGATTAGACTACAAACATCTGATTTCATTCCGCCACCTTACAATTCCATTAGATCTTTCGAACGTGCACGTGTTATTATTCGCATTGTTGTTGAAACCAAACATCAAAATATTGTATAAGCAGTTGGTGAAATTATGATGATTTCTAGTTGGTAATGATTACCACCCCAAAGACACACACACAACCTTGTTAGCTCGATTAGATTCGTTAATGACAGCCTTTCCAATCAGGGGAAAGACTGCCGGATAATGATGGGATAAACGGATGGATGTATCCAGTTTGATAACTGGTTATACTTTTTCATGCATTTGTTGCATTAGAAGATGCAGCTGTGATTGATACAGCAGCTGTTCTCCCAGTGACCACTGTTACGGTCAGTGAGAGAAACACAGATGTGCAATTTCTAAAAAGGGAAGTCATGTTACACCACCAGTGCATTTAAAAAAAAAACATTTTTGTAGCGACAAACATATGACTTATTAAAAATCCAGAGAAGTAAAGTGGTCGGTAATAACACAAGACAAACCGTCGAATTGACAAAATTATTGGCACCCTTCTCAAGAATGAATTGAATACCATGAAATTTGTGACATTCCAAACCAGACAGTACGCATTACTGTACAATTGCATTGTTTTTAGTTTCACACAATATTATTATTATTATTATTATTATTATTATTATGCTTACTATAATGCTGTCTGTTCCCTGCAAACCCGAAAACTTATGTAAAATTAATAGCATACAAGTTAAAAATACAAAAATAGAGTAAGCGCCATGTGGTGTTAGAGGTATGCTAATACACCTTAATATATCTTATATAAACACTCAGTGTTTTTCTGACCCCCATTAACTTTGATGTGATGGTAAACTCATGTGAGAAAAGTGATTCCTCATGCTTCCAGAATGACACTTTCCCAGCTGGAGTCTGTAATATGCCCGTACCTTTAGGAAGGACAGAATCCATTGCTAGGACATCCTGGTCATTCAGTACTGACTTAATACAGTACTAACTTAATTTCAATGTCATATAACGCTGCTAAGCCTAGACCTGACCAACTGAAGCAACTTCGCATCATAACGCTGCCTCCAGAGGCTTGTACAGCAGGCACTGCGAATGACGGGTACATCGCTTCATGCGCTTCCCTTCAAACCCTGATGCATTCATCACTCTGGAATAGACTCAATCTGGACTCAGCAGACCACATGACCACATGACCACATGACCCCCAGTCTTTATGCTCTTTAACATAAGAAAACATTCTGTTCTGATTCCTCTCACCAACAAGTGGTCTTCTTATGGCCACACAGCTGTTTGGACACTGCACTGTGTGTGTGTATGGAAATGCTATTACTTTCACTATTAAACATAGACGTGATATCTGCTGGCAATATTAAAAGATGCAGCTTCACTAAGAATTTAACTCATCTCTGATCACGGTCAAATTTCAGACTGCATTCCTTCTTTGAAGGTAACATTTCAGCACTTCCAGGTTTTAATAATGCATTGGTCAGGTCTTTAGCCCAATTCTTGTCATTCCAATATTTCCTTTGCTTATTTAACGTATTTAACATTTTCATTTCATTTGCTGGTTTATTTTCACATCCATTATCCACATGTCTGCAGCCAGCTGTCTTTTTTTTTGTTGTTGCTTTGTTTTATTTATTTTTTTTTACATTTTATTTTGCATGTGTTCAGTCTCGTATCAGTTAAACACAGCGAGCAGATTTTTGGAAAATGACAATACTGACAACAAATGAAAAAAAAAAAAAATCCACATTTTAAAGGACGGCAATCTGTTTGCTTTGATTTGAAATATGTTGACGATTTTGCAAGGTATTCGTCTTCTTTTTATTGAAATATATTAGTAATTCTGGATATTTTTCCGAAAAACCAAACAAACAAACAACAACCATGCCCCGTGCGCAGCTTTGAGAGAGATAGACAGCAACCCCGATCCGGATAAAGCAGTAGCTAAAAATGAATGACAGAATGAATGACTTAACATTTAAGGCACATGATACGTAATGGATATTGAAGTCTTATTTCGTAGCGGTTTCTCAAGTGCACATACAATAAACAAGACACGAGACGAGATCTGTAGGCCGACTACATAGCCTGTGGCTGTCGGATGGAAAGTATCTATGATTGATGAGGCGTTTGTCACATGATGTAAATGTCAGAACTGTGATTGACACCAGGCGTGACACACATCAAATCAAATCCCTTCAGGTTCCTTCAGATCTCAAAGACCACCCTGATCCCTCTAATCTGCATATCAATTCCATCAATTTCCTGCCACTCGGTGGAATGCTGTGTGTGTGTGTGTGTGTGTGTGTGTGTGTGTGTGTGTGTGTGTGTGTGTGTGTGTGTGTGTGTGTGGAGGGTGCACACTGATTGAATTTGGCAAATTGGTCAATAAGGGCGAATGGTTTGAAGGCTGCTTCTTTTTGTATTACATGTTTAAAGATGGCAGACTGATATCCTATGAATTGCACGGATTAAACATTTATCTCATGCATACTGAAAGGGATATTGTCCTAAACTGATCCAAATGGACCAGCAGAATAATTTGATGGGCGTGATTTATAAAATAACAGGGATTATTATCTGCTTTCTGCAGCTGGGGACAACCTATATTACAACATAATTAAATGAACAAGTCAAATTGAAAGGCTCCACACTGTATCAGCTTGCGATTGAATCTGTCATTTGTGTAACCGAGCCAGAACATTAGCCGCCTTTAATGTTGTCAGATTGGGACACTGTGAGATCCGTTAAGCAAAGGAAGGGTGGAACGGATTTTTAGGGAATCACAGATGTTAAACTGGGGCCCTTTCCTTTTTCTTTCTTTCTTTCTTTCTTTCTTTCTTTCTTTCTTTCTTTCTTTCTTTCTTTCTTTCTTTCTCATACAGATGAGACACTGTGGAAATCCCTGTGTCAAGGTGACAATTGCAAATCCAATAAACAAAGGGAGACTGAAAAGGAAGACATGGCCTTGATAGCCTGGTTACTATGCAGAGTCACATCCTTTCTTTAATGCGAAGGCTTATCTTATGTCGAAATGCACCATTCAACATCCACGCCAACAAAGAGCTGTCTGAAGGGAGAGACACTTGAATACTACAGCACTACAGTATATACAGTACAGTACAGTACCATCCTCCTTTTTCTCTCAAGCTCCACATGGTCAACAGCATCAACAAAACTTCCACTGACCCCATCCCGCTAAAGGGCATCTGTTTGAGAGCTTTGCAGGGATGAGAGCGGTTCTTTAATTATTTATTTAGCAAGTTTAATCAAAAGCTGTTCACCGAATAATCCCTGTGTGTGTTGAAAGCCCTGGTTAAATATCCACAGTCTAGATTCCCATTCCCATCAGGAATGCTGTTGTGCCATTTGGATGTTTCCACTGTAGAATGGCATGTGATTCCAAAAACAGCTATAGTGCCTACTGGTACAGAGAGAGAGAGAGAGAGTTTGAGAGAGAACCCAGACTGCATGGACTATTTAGCAAATGCTGTTCAATTCGGCAGCAACTTCTCCATGTATACGTCTTTGCAACTTTTCTGCCTTGCATACATTACATTACATGACATGATTATATTCAATTCTATCTTCGTTTTTCTATTTAAAAAAAAAATGAAGATATCTGGAATTACAGTTAATATTCCCAATGGGATATTTCCTAGGGATCCAGCATCATACAGTAGGCCAACCTTTATACAGGACACACAGAAGCCAGGTGGGAATTCGTCATTACTACAGTATATTATTTAGGACATCTTGGAAAATCTGGTCAACATACATCAGTTTCCTTTTTATTACTGAGATTGCCCAAAGTAAATTCTTTTTTTTTGGGGGGGAAGCTTGTAAAAATCAATACGTTCTCAGTCAATGGGGTGTTGGTTTCATTAAAAAAAAAAAGAAAAAGATTTGATTAAAGAAGTGGTAAGTCCACAGTGTTTGTTGCTATAGATTGCTTTAATTTTATAATTATTGTTTATTCAGCAGACTAATAGCTTTTGGAAATACCAAATATTACACAGCACTTTTCATTGAAATTTAATATACATACTTCTGTAATCTTGCCAAGCAGCCATAAATGATACGTTTGGTAACAAGGGTGAACAACCACTCTCAAAGGCTTTGGGAAATCTCAAAAGATTCTGGAGATCCTCCAATTTTTTATTTATTTATTTTACAGTGGATGTAGAACTGGCAACATTCACATGATCCACAGCCAAATCTCCTCGTGATGAAGAAGACGATCAGGTCAAATCGTACTGTATCTCTAATGTTCCGAATAAGGTTTCCTTACATAAATAGTCCTGTACACACACTAATAGAGAAAAACAAAAACAAAGGGTTTGTCCATATAAGTATGTATATATATATATGGAAGCTGATGAGCTGATGCTGGCTATGCAGCAAATGACAGAGCTGTATTTGGAAACAAGTCTATTTATCAGATTCCATGCACTGATATAAAATATGACAAGGATAGCTGCTCTTCAAATCTGTCTCTCTAGCAGATCTGCTGCAAAGCAATACAAAGCTTGAGACCCCTCCCAACGTGATCTATAAAGAGTGGAAGATCAAAGCATGCGTGCAAGTTGCATGGAGTGCTGCAGAACCCCATGATGCCAATCATGGCTGCAAACATTAATGTAAGAAGTGACCTCGATAGTAAGGACGCAATAGCAAGAGTCACATCAGTGTGGGCAAAAGATGGCATGGACAAGACATGGGATGAGAACTTACCGTGGCCCCCTCTAGTAAGGAAGGGCATCCTGTTAATGGCGATGGGTACAGTCCCGTGCTTGTTATGGAAGTGGTGGACGTGATGTGTGGTGCTCAGGCTGGAAGACACACGAGCATTGGCTGTTCTGTCTGGCAACGAGACAAGCAGGACCAGAGATAATGCCAACCTCCACCAGGTGCCTAGGCCCATCAAGCCTGTTCCTCCAAACTCCCAGCCCAGAAGCAGCACCTCCAACTTGGGGCAGGAAGTACCACACCAGGCCCTACCACCTCCCATCTGTCCCAGCTGCTGCACAGGAGACATCTCAGAGAGGGAAGCCCATGTCGGCCATTATCCACCGGACAGGTAAACAACTCAGCAAAAATAACACACACACACACACACACACACACACTCAAAAAAAAAAAACCTTTAAGGCTTTTGTGGTAGGTTTCCAAACAGCCAAAAAAACATTGGAAGAAAAAAAAAAAAAAAAAAAAACAGCTCCCCAGTCTCTTTTAAGTCTTCCTTGAAAATCCAATGGGAAAAAAAAAATCTGTTGCTGTTCTACTTGGCCAGTGTTTCTTGGTTCAATTCCCGATTATATAAAAAAAAGGCAAAGCAAATTAGAGCAGTTTTTTTTCCCCCTGCAAATAAACAAAACAGTGCAATCTTACCGGAAACATCTGTAAAGACAATTCCCACAGGCGTTCACGTGAAACCTACAACAGCCGATACGAATGCATCAGAAGGTTCAAAATCGGCTTAATTGAGCAAAGAGAAAGTGCTCCAGGTGACTCTCTCTCTCTCTCTCTCTCTCTCTCTTTCCGCGTTCTCTTTCTTCCAGCCCCAGGTAGAGCTTACGCTCTGTTAAGACCACTCTCCCTCAGAGGGCGGCCCCTCCACTGCAGAGGAAGTGATAAGAAACATCCCAGGAGAAAAGGATAGATTATTTAAAAAAAAAGATGCCAGGATATATATATAAAGAAAGAAAGAACGGCAAAGAAAGCTATGAAAGAAGAAAAACGATATGGGATGATAAAGAAGGGCAGCAGGAGGACGAACTCTGATGGAGAGAAAAAGCGGCGGAGGGAGAGAGAGAGATCTGCTGCAGCGCGGCAGTGGGAAAAATCAGTAAATAAATAAATAAATTCAAGCTCCCCATGAGTCCTAGAATGCGCTGGTGGCTGAAATAACACTCCTCCTTGAAGCGCTCACCTTCCAGACCATGAGCCGTAGCAGGAGAGCGAGTGAGGAGAGACGCGACGGAGCATTCACCGCAAGCAGCCAAGAGTCTCTCTCTCTCTCTCTCTCTCTCTCTCCAGTCTCTTCTCTCTCAGCCGCTGACGCGCACTCTGTATTGATTAGCACCGCTTTCCATCCCCCTCGCTTCTCTCCTTCCTGTTCCTCGCTCTCTCTATCCTCTCTTCTCCTCTCCTAGAAACGGACACACTCCCCAGGACGCTGATGATTCCCAGAGGACAGGCGGGGAAAGATGGCAGGGAAAACTGCTTGCTGATGTTCTACGGCTTTTTTTCCCCTTCTCTTTCCCACAGGCTAATTAGACTCAAAAACTGTCAGAGAACGCATCTTCCTTTCCTCCGACGTGAATCCTAGATGGATGTAAAAGCAGGATAGCCAGGACTGTGAGCAGAGAGCAAGAGAAATGCTGACTCTTGGCTGTTCTCCATGAACGTGCAGACCAGGACACAGAGTCCTCCTTCTAAAACCATAGGCAGTGACTATCACAGCATGAGAGAGAGAGAGAGAGAGAGAGAGAGAAAAGGGGAAAGAGAGCAGCGTAGTGTGTCTGTGAGAGAGGGAGAGAGAGAGAGAGAAGGGAGGGAGGTGGAGGAGGCAGGCAACGCAGCGCATAAGCACACAGGCAGACATAGAGACAAGCCGAAAGGAAAAAAAAAAGTATTAGATACAAGGGCTCGCAAACACCCATGCCAACAAATCAGAGCTAATGTTGACTCACCGTAGCGTCTGTAAAGACACTAAGACTGTAGTGTAGCGCGTCCAGATTTAGCAGGACTGTGACGGATGAAATCAGTCTCCAAGGAATTTTGGAGGGAACTAAATCAAAAGGATATCGCAGGTCCTTCAGTTTTACCGTATGCACGTGGAGCTGGAAGCTTTCACAAAGACATCCTCTGCAGCATTTGGTTCTCCTTGATGAAAGAATCATTTACACCAGATCTGATAGGAAGAAGGCTCACTTTTCTTTCTTTTTTTTTTGCTCTTCAGTTATCTCAATTCCTGACGCCACAGTGCAAAAGCGTTTGTGATTAGTTCTCTTAGCAAGGGCTTGTCATATTCCAAAAGAGCCGTCCCTGCTATTGAGAGCAGGGTGCTAAAACGCTAAAATAAGAGTCAAGAATTGTGAAAGAGAGATTAAAAGAGGGAGTACAAAGGCAGCAGAATAGAAAGGAGGATTGACTCTGTGCAACCCCATACATCAGATAAATCAACCAGGATAGAGATCTCAGTTAGGATTGCCTCACTGGTTGGAAAAAAAAAAAAAAAAAGGCAGAACAGAATGGAGGCAGTGCCACCTTTCATGATGACAGGAGGGGAGAAGCGGGCCATTACTCAGCCACAGAGAGAGAAATAGGGGAGCGGACCGTCGCTAGCGAGCCAAGGCTGATTGAGGAGTGGTGCACATGAGAGGGGAGAGGCGACTCTTTTTCACAGCATACAGTACGCAACCGCACAGCGTAAATCCTGGCTGGCAGGCATGGCTAGCGGCTGCAGTTAGCCACAAAGTTAAAATGAACATGAAGTTCCACTCATCGAGATTTACCCCCTCCGCAGGTTAAGGAGAGTGGGGGCAGCTGCACATCTCTCTCTCGCGCGAGTCTAATCGATTCTCATTCCTCTTCACAACAAGTGCCTGAGACTCACAAAAGATAACCTTGAGACCAGGTGAAATGTCTTGCATGGCTTCGAACATTATCTGGCCAGTAGAGGAGAACAACAGATAAACAGGATTTTCATCTCCACCCCATTAGTCACCTGATGAATTCAAGACGGTTTTTGAAAGGAAGTAAGCGGAGCTCGTTCTGATTAACGGCTCAACGATACACACACGGATTAACGGCTCAGCGATACACTAACCCTAACCCTAACCCTATGTGCCTCTATCTGCCTTCTTCCTCATACTGTACAGTACGTTATCTCATTCACATTCACACACTCACAAATCTGTGCAGTGATTTCCCGCATTCTTTCATATTCATTCAGCCATATGTTACAGCTGGTGTGCTAGAGTAGGAATGAACTGTAAAAGTAAGGAATAAATAAGTAAGGTTACGTGACATGATGCAAAACGCAAAGCCATCATCGTGAAAAATGTCTCATTTTTTATGTTACTGTATATTTCTATTTATTATAACTGACCAACTAAGGAAGGAAACCAGAGTACCCGAAGGAAACCCACCAGGGCATGCGGAGAACATACAAACTCCACTTACGCAGACCAGAGGCAGGAATCGAACCCTCGGCCCTGGATGCACTATGACGGTGTGCCACATGAATAGATTAGAATAGAGTGAACTTTTATTGTGTTTGAACTAGGACAATTAAATTAGATGCAATTCGACACAAAGTAAAACAATGACACAAAATGCTAATGACACATACAGTATAACCCGAAACCTATAAAAGACTGTAAAAGCATTATGCCTTGCAATGATTATTGCTCAGTAATATTGCATTTACTGTATTAGTTCATATTGCACACATTTTTAACCTTCAGCGGTGCTGCACCACAGTATGTTTTAGTACTGTTTTTAGAATTACTCGGACATGGCGGCATTCAGTGCAATAATGGCACTGGGACAGAAGCTACTTTTCAGACTGTTTGCTCATGATTGAACAGTTCTATAACGTCCAACAGAGGGCAGCAGTTCAAACAGGTCATGACCTGAGCTATTAAGGATGCTGGAGATTTTCCCAAGGCAGCAGGATCCTCCCGAGAATGGAAAGGATGGCCAATGATTTTCTGCGTGGTAGTGACTACCCTATGGAGCATTTTCTTTTCCCTCACAGCGCACCTAGCAAACCTCACGGAGATGCAATAGGTCAGCACGCTACTGATGATGGAGCAGTGGTAGAAGGACACTGGCAATTTCTCCTCTAAGTTGTTCTCCACGAGGATCCTCAGGAGGTAAAGCCGTTGCTGTTCCTTTCTTGGCAGTCCTGATGCGTTTGCTCCAGGTCAGGCCTTCATACAGGTGTCCAGCCCAGGCACCGAAAGTCTGTCACCTTTCCCACACATTTCCCATTGATGTACAGTATATTGGTCAGATTGGTTTCTTCTGCAGTGAATAATGAGTTCCTTGGTTTTTGTGGTGTTGAGGATCAGGCTGCTATTGTTAACCATCTCCCCCAGAGATGAGTCTGACCGTAATTGTGTTGTCCACAAACTTGATGATCGAATTCCTAAGACAAGTGGTGGTGCTGGTCAAAGGTGAAGAGAGTATAGAGCCGGGGGTTCGGTACAAAAACCTGCGGTACGCCTGTACTAATGCTAAGGGCTAAGGAGAGGTGCTGACTGACTCTCTTCAGGCAATCCATCAGGAAGTCTTTTATACAGAGGCAGATGGAATACGACAGTCCCAGGTCACTCAATTTAGATATCAGTCTCTGCGGGATGATCGTGTTAAAAGCAGAGCCGAGTCTGGTGTAGCTCCCCTGCTGCTTGAGATGGGTCAGAGTTAAGTGGATAGCTGTAGCTACTACATCGTTTGTACGACAATTTGCAACTCTATATGCAAACTGATATGACTTTAATGTGAATGGAAGGCAGTTTATAATAGAACTCCAGACCAGCTTCTCAAAATACTTCATAATAAGAGGACACAGAGAGAGAGAGAGAGAGAGAGAGAGAGAGAGAGAGAGAGAGAGAGAGAGAGACTGTCTTATTGGCCGCGGGATGATTATTGATGACTTCAGGCTGAGTGGAGCAGTGGCCTGGGATAAGGACAGATTGGAAGACCTCATGAAGACCCCAGCCCTGCACAGTCTTACCAAACGCTTCCAGATACACCATGTCATCCGGGCTGGTAGCTTAACTCGGATTAAAAGTGTATGCCCCAAAAATACTCATATTTCTCCACTGTTTTCTCCACTCAAAGCAGGTGAAGTTGTAGTTCAGCTCCTCGGCCACGGATGTGTCACCATCGACAGCTGTGAGGTTTCTGGATTTACTATTGGTTAAATGTTGAACACCTCGCTCCAGGGCTTCTGGTTGGGATGAACTACAATGAAAATACAAGGGTGTCTGCTCCGCCTTCAAGAGCTGTATACTGTACAGTATATCCAGAGTTAAGAAAAGCCATCTTCTCCTTCAACTTTTGCTTGCTGGTCAGTGCGACTGAGCCCTGAACACCAGGGCAACTTGCCAAAAGAAGTTTCTTCCCCCAAGCAATGTACCTCATGAACAGTGAAATATTCCCCCACTGTGCAATAAAAATATGTGCAATATTAATACGTGCAATGCCACTGATATTTATTTGATAATACCCCACTTTTTTGTTGTCGTCTCTGGAACCTTTCGTCACCAAAACAAATTCCTTGGATGTGCAAATGTCCTTGGCAATAAAGATCTTTCTGATTCTGAAATATCAATACTAACCTTGATGTAACTTGTATGGTTACGATGTATTCTTTTAAATCCAGATGCCCAAAAAATGTTCCAGTTCGATCCTTCCAGAGCACTCCTGCAGCTGATGAGGGGCCTCTCTTGGCCATATTTTAGCAGTCTTTGTTATAGTAAGAGCTTTTTTCCTGAGGGGAGTGTATGTTGGTGCCAGAAGTTGCCTGGCATGTGTTCAAACAGGCCAAAGTGAGGGACACCTGTACTGTATATAATGTTTGATGTTGTGTAACAATGTCAAACCTCTTATTCAAGCGTTTTCTAATGTTAACTAGATGGAAAACTTTGGTAGAAAATAAACAACACATAATACTTTGATGCAATTATAATTATACTGTAGTTGATGTTGTGCAAAATCTACAAAACAAGTTAGTTAGTTAGTTATAACTTCTAAATAATTGTTAGAATTTCAGAAAACGTCATCATATCAATGATTTCCTTTTTTTTTGAGGAGAGGTAACACCATGTTATGTCCTGTCTGTATTTATGCTATAATACAGACCTTTGGTTTTAATTTTAGGCTGCACTGCTGTCACACTGCATTAATCAACAGGCCTACGGAATACAGACTGTAGGAAACTGGAGCGGCGATAACCACAGAGAGTAATGAAGGCAGGCAAATTACAGAGGTGGTCATTTATAAGAGTTGCCGTCCATTGTCAGGTCAACAGATCGGGGACACCCACCACAGCGCCGATGCTATCTTCATGAGGGTTCTCTCAGATGAAAGGCTAGTATTAATCAATCTGCCAGCCCGGGGGTGGCTCGTCACGATAGGGCCGATGGTATCTGCGTGAACTGGGACGTTGTGCTAGGTGTCCCTGAGTTTAACCATCTGTTGCCTGGCAGCCTTTACTGCTGGCCATCTTTTCTCTCCACAACCCGCCAAATGACTTGTCCCCAGAGTTCAAACAGCATGCAGAGAACAAGATGGAAAACCCACAAGGGGTGTGGTGGTGGTGGTGGTTTCGACAACTTCCATATTAAAGCAGGTTAATGTTAAATCACATTTTTTATTCCAAACTTACAACGCATAGGCTGAAATTGCTTATAGTGCGACCCCCCCCTCCCCAAAAAAATTTTTTTTAAAAAGGAACTACAATAGAAATGTCTATCTTGCTATTTTATTCAATACTAGAGTAAGCAGGAATTAATTCCAGTCCCCTCCAGAAATTTTGAATTCAATTTTTTAACAGCTAACCTCGCATAACCTCCTGGGCTCTTGTAGATCTTTTTTTTTTTCCCAGTTTAGTCATTTATTTTTTTGTCCCCCACATTTTCAAGTGCTGTGTCATTTGTGAGGGAAACCAACAACGTAATGCGGTAAGTAAAAGAGGAAAAGACATATTCTTTGTTCGCTGGCGTCCTACGCTTTTCCAACCAAAACATTGGTGTAGTGGCCTCCGGGGATGAAGCGGTCGCATTAATAATGGCAGTTTTGGCATAATTACTCTTGATGCCTGCCTTCTCTGGAACTAATGGCCTGCGGTTGAGATATCTGCTTGATTTAATTCGCCTTATAACTACGGCAGCTCACATTGCTGTTAAGGGGGGCAAAGAGGAAGTGGCATGTTCAGGGCAAATACACGCCACACTGTGACAACCAGAAGACTCTCTGGAGCAAATCGAGAGCTTGAGGTTAACTCCATTCTCCTTAAAGTCATAATAATTTCTAGCTAAGGTTCAGCCACACCATCGTGGGATGGTAATAATATTTCTTAGATATATGGAAATTAGATTTTTTTTTTTTTTTTTGGAATGGAAGTAGGAAATAAATGAAGACATTTTAAAGTACATCTGGATACTGAATTTATATTTAAATGTCAGTTTAAATTACAGATGTGGGAAAATTGATACATCGACGTCTGCCATAGATGCTATAATTAAACAAATTAACCTTCACACCTCCACAGATGTTCTTCTAACAGCAGGAATAGTTGAACTCTATATAGAACCGATCCAAACGCCATGTCTGCCTCAATCAACCCTTAGTTGTCTCTAAGGAATAACAATAATGAATAGTTTTTTTTTCACATGTTTATAGGTGTCTGGCTGTAAACTGGGACCGTGTGCAAGTCAACAGCTTGATAACAATTCTAAAGGGATTCCAGAGAAAAGGGACATGACAGACCTCACAGTGTCGTCTATGCAAAGAATGATTAGATGAATTCAACTTCCCCATGGCTTGAATGGTGGACAGTGATCCGATCTTATTGATCATTCATTAAAAGAGCCAGGAGTTGTCTGGTACAAAAAGAAAAAAAAAAGAAAATGCTTGGGCCCACGTGTGCCAAAGCTTCTTCCATATGGTGGTTAGGTGGCCAAGGTTGTCCCATCAATCATCATGGGTGGTACAAGAGGAAGAAACGTTTGTATGCCTGTGTGAGTTTGTGTGTAAACCGAGATCCAGGTGCTATCAGAAAGCAAACTCAACCATCTGTGACAGAAATACTTCTTACTATTACATGAACTGTGGAGTCCCAGCTGTTCAAAAGCCAAAAGCCTTTGAATGCCTGGCTGTAATTCTGACGCACACTGACCTTGATTTTAGTTTCTCAACACAACCCGGAATATAAAATATTTAAAAATAAATAAATAAATAAATAAATAAATAAATAAAAGTCTGCATTTCTGTCCTTGTCAGACGAACGCAACAAACCCGTTAATGAGAGACAGTTTCTGAAGTTCTGACGTAATTCTTTGCAATTAGTTTACACCTTAAAAACTATTCGCGGGAACACAATTAGCACCAAAGGAGCTTGAAATCTCTGAGTTTTAGTCAGCCTTTGCTCTAGCCGTTCCCATTAAGGATACAATGCAGGGTAGTAATGCCATCTGCAGTCAAAACGCACACTCTATAATCCTCTTAAACAGCGGTGTGTGTATACTGCCTGCATCAGGTTACTCATCATTTCCCCTGGATGTGGCTGCACATTACTGAATTACTGTCTTATAAATGAGACTGATAAGCATGCATTCTGTTTTAAAGCTGTAAAAAGGCGGTGCATGAAGCCTCCACAAAGGAGCCTACTGAATATTATGAAAAAGGAGGGAAAAGTCTGAGTCTGAGCGTCTCTGTCACATATCAATTGGTGCTGAAATAGTTACTGAAATGAATGTTAATGTAGAATATTACATAGCTGCTAATAAAACGGTGTAAAGTGCCGGCTGATGATAACACAGAATTATTGAAATAAACAAAATATTTCACAAAATATAAACAAAACATCATATGCTGTATGTGGAACCTTTGTATACGAACTTTAAGCATGCGAAGCATTTTTCGGACGAACCGAGCCGGACCGAATGCGGTTCAGTTCAAAAACTGTTTGCGTCAGTGGAAAGCCGAGCAAAACCGGGTTTACATATTTTTTGGGGGCTTTTTTTTTTGCATTTGGTGCAAGATTTAGTAAAGACATACTGTAGCACCATGGATCCCAAGAATGCTGGGGGAATCATAAATTATGGTTGAAGTGAAGTTTCCTTGATTTACTTTATTTCATACAGGTGTGATCCACTGTATGACCATTTAAAGAAAACTGGTACAATAATCAGAGTTTTACCTTGTGGTTAAGATCACTACCTGTAAGTGGTTTCAATGTTATGTCTGATATGATCTTAACCACACATATATATATATATAT